>VZTM01037243.1:32443-52349 GCA_013400555.1 Jacana jacana | reverse complement strand
CCCCACTGATAAATATCCTTTTTGTTTTCCTGTATGATGTAGAACTGCAAAAATGCTTGGGTTTTGCCTGAGTTAGTAACTAATGTTTCATTTGCTCTTTCAACATGGCAGACAGTAGGCTGCATTTTTGCTTAAAGGAACAAATTCTAACCGGCAGTTGGAGGCCACAGCCTTGACGTGTTGTGTCTGCAGTGAGTAGGATGTGATGCTGTGGGCTTCAATTACATAAAGGAAGATTTAGATTAGGCATTAGAAAGGCTTCCTGATAGTAAGAACACTTACTATTTAATTAGATGAATTAGGAAGGTTATGGGATTTCTGTCACTGGAAGCTCTTAGGAAAGGTTTGGAAAGCAAATGTCAGAAAAAACGGAGCTGTATCCCTTTGTGTGTAATGATGTACTATAGAATTAATTTATAAGCAACAAAACTCGTTCTTCTTTCTGTGTATTCCCTTGGCTAAAATAGGAAGCCTTTCTCAAACCCTGAACATACTGCCCATTCAGCAGGGGGGTCTCTCTTATGTCTCTACGAAGAATTATTTTTTATTTAAACACAATTCTGAAATTGACCATTTGCTGGTTTTACTCATCACTGAGGTAGGACAATGAATCGAAATTATAAATATTTTCCCAAGAAGCTGAGTTCAGAAATTACTGGACTTCTGCAAAGTTTTTGATAAAATCTTAGATCTTCTTCTGGGCCTTTTTTTTTCTTTTTTGAGGTAGAGCTGCTGAAGCCTGTATGTCGTTTACCACCTAAGTCTGAGAAAAATTCTTGGCCTGTATTTGTGGAAGCACTGAACAATCCTCCCAAATGAGGGTCAAGGCAGGTATAATATATTTCAAATTGGATGCATTTAAAAAATTGGTTCTACCATCTATAAAAAAATTGGTTCTATACCATCTGTATTATATATGAGGGCTTCCCTCATTCCTTTAGTATTGCCTTTAGAATTTAAAATTAAAACATATAATCTAAAGTAAGCTATTTTGAATATATATTTTTTTTGTGACAACTGCACAGACTTTCTCATCTTCTATTGACATAGCATTAGGGTTTATTAATAAAAAACTGATTACACAGAAAATACTAGAGCAGTTGAGACTTGCTGTGTAAGAAGGGTATGAGTGCTTGAGGCCAGAGAGGCTCTGTTGTGCTGTTGTCTACGTCGTATTCTGTACACTCTATATAGGAACCAGCAGCCACTGTTATCTGTGTTAAAGAAATAGCTGCCAAGATACTTATTACTTGCAGGCATTTCAAACTTCCCTGGGTTTATAAAGAATTTAATATTTTCATATGCTTCATTGTAAAGCCATCTGTCGCAGTGACAGAACGAAGTGTTGAGAACAAGAACAAACGTATGTTTATGGAAGTACTCCATGAAATGTTAACAAGAAAGACACGAGACACACAGCAGTATCTTGTAACAAATGGGCAAGGGATTTGAAAAAACATGGCAATCGTCCTCAATGTTTACAATTACCATCTCTTTTCTAATTTCTTTTTGTGTGGAAGTGTTAAAAAATAAAAGTCTGTCAATACAGATGGTGAGGCAGACAGGAATACTGGGTGAAGTACTGTTTACATCCACCTTTTGTAGCTTTTCGTATTTTTGCTCTCTTTCTTACAGTTTTAAGCTTTTATCTGGATATATCGGTATGTATGTTACACCTTATGTAGTGTTTCATACATCTGCTGAACTTTTTTAGTGCAAATTAAACGGCCTCAGACACTTCACAGGAGCTGAACTTTACTAGTAGCTTCTTTCCCGTGCCCTGTTTGGGACAGATTTTTATTCGTGACTGCACAGAAGAATGAATCGCGTTACGGCGTTTGAAGTTAGAGGTTGATACAGCGTGACTTTTAACCTGTCATCCCCCAAATATGGGACACAGTGTGGGCTAGTAAGAGATACAAAGAGATTACAGTGGGGGAAAATGGTACCCAGACATCAAAAAGAAAGCAAGTGTTCAAGAAAAGTTACTTTGAATCTTTTGTCAGGGGTATTGCAACAAGAAAAATCTAGTTCTAAAGAATCTGTACAGTTGGATCTTTAGCTATAAGGTGTAAAGGATCTATTTTACAGCGATTCTGTTATCTTTGGGTCTCCGTTCTCTGTACAGGTTTGGGTGACTGGGACAAATGATTGAATTAGATTGTGCCTTAACAACACTGTGGTTTTTCTAGGAAGTGTATTTTATGTTTTAAAATGATAGGTCTAAAAAAGATGTGTGCTGAAGGGTTATGGAGCAGGTTATGGTATAATTCCCTCCTCCATTCAGGTATGAAAGCCGGTTCTCTAAGCAGGACACAGCTTAGTGGGCCAGGTACTCAGTTTGAATTGGCAGCATTCCTCATTGATGTTGGAAATAGCAGACTTGGTGATTTTTTGATCAACCCATTTTCTTAATGAGATCTATAAACATAGTGTGGCTTAATTCTCATCAGACTTGAAAAGTTAAACCAGTGGAGTGCAGAGGTGGGGATACACCAATATACTGGCACCATCACCCCGAGATAACAAACAACAAAAGTATTCCAGTGTTGATGATGTTGTTGCTCAATGTTAGCTGGTAATATTCCTGTCCTTTCCCTTCTGATCAGACAGTCTGGAAGTTCTGAATGCGTTGCATTGTGGCATCTTTCAGCTCCATGGAGTTGTCCGTGATATCCTTAGAGGTGCAAACAAAATGTGAAAGTAATAATGTCTGAACTTTTATTTGAGTTCCGATAAATATGCAGGTTTTTGCATTTGTAGTTAGCGACACTGACATCTTGTGGCCAATATGAAAATCCCATCTCTGTTTCAATACTGAAAAGTAAATAGTTAAAACCCCTGCAATTTTATTAAAACAGTCATAGAATCCTGGAGTTGTCTAGGTTGGAAGGGACCTTTAAGATACCTAGTCCAGCCATCAACACAATTCTCATAAAAAACAACAACTCATCGCTAAACCATGACACTAAGCAGTATGTCAACCCATCTCTTGATTACTTCCAGGGATGGTGCTCAACCACCTCCCTGGGCATCCCATTGGAATGCTTGATGACCCTTTCCCTGTAAAACTGTTTCCTGATATCCAATCTGAACCTTCTCTGGCATATCTTGAGGTCATTTCCTCTTGTCCTATCGCCTGTGACTTGGGAGAAGAGACCAACCCCTGCCTCTCTACACCCTCCTTTCAGGTAGTTGTAGAGAGTGATAAGGTCTCCCCTCAACCTCCTTTTCTCTAGGCTGAACAACCACAGCTCCCTCAGCCACTCCTATGAAGCATATTTTCCGGACCTCTCACCAGCTTCACTGCCCTTCTCCTGGACCCACTCCAGCACCTGAGTGTTTTGGGATTTTTTTGTGATAAGAGGCCCAAAACTGTACACAGCACTCAAGATGGGGCCACACCAGTGCCAACTAGATGGGGACGATCACCTCCCTAGTCCTACTCCCCATGCGGTTCCTGATTTAGGCCAGGATGGTGGTGGCCTTCTTGGCCACCTGGGCACACCGCTGTCTCATGTTTAACCCACAGTCAACCAACACCTCCAGGTCCTTTTCTGCCAGGCAGCTCCAGACACTCTGCCCCGAGCCTGTAGCGCTGCAGGGCGTTGTTGTGACCCAAGGGCAGGACCTGGCACTTGGCCTTATTGAACCTCATCCCACTGGCCTCAGCCCATCAAGCAAGCCTGTCCAGATCCCTCTGCAAAGCTTTTCTACCATCCAGCAGGTAACACACAGCACCCAATTTGGTGTCATCTGCAAACTTAGTGAGGGTCCACTCAATCCCCTCACCCAGATCATGGATAAAGATGTTAAAGAGAACTGGTCCCAATACCAAGCCCTGGGAGGCACCACTCATGACTGCCCACTAACTGGATTTAACTCCATTCACGACCACTATCTGGGCCCGACCTTTCAGCCAGTTTTTAACCCAGTGGAAAGTGCTCCTGTCCAAGCCATAGGCAGCTGGTTTCTCCAGAAGGAATCACATGATGTAAATAAGTGTTTCCAAGGTTTTCAGTGTTACTCTGTAAATGAAGACAAAGAACCAGGTAAAGAGAAATACAGCTCCATGATTAGACTTGAGATTTTTAATATCTACATAGCTTTGGTAGAGCAGGGCACAGGGTACCAGGTACCTCAGATAAAGGTACATGAAGCAAATCTGCTATACCTGCTATACCTTGTGAAGGTTTATCTTTGTTTAATATTGAAGGGATGAGTTTTATCCTTATGGCACCAGGTTTTAGACATCAGGGTATAAAGGTTTACTTCCACTTTGAACATTCCTTAGATTTCTTTGAGTATTCAGCTTTGGCAACTTACTCTGACACAATGAGTCTTACCATTACACGTTATCTACTGTGTTTAGAAAAACCCTAGTGGGTTGGATTGGGGAGAGGGGACATGTCTTCTGCTTTTCCATTATTATTCATTGCATATTACCGTGTCCTTTTTCCTGAGAACTGAAATTTCTAGTTCTCTATGCAATCTTTGGGTATTTATTTTGACTCTCCTTTTCATTTTGTTTAAAAAATAGAATCATAGAATCATATAGGTTGGCAGAGACCCTTGGGATCATCAAGTCCAACCATCAGCCCTACTCTACAAGTTCTCCCCTACACCATAAGCAGCCTTTGTATTATTTCTGTAGTTTTCTTGTGCTAACTTTTGGGACTTTTAAGCAGTCCAGTCTTCTGTCATTGCCATCAATGTTCTCTTGGATCCTCTTACTTTTACATTTCTTATTTTATGCAGACTGACTTTGTGTAACAGAAACAGGTCTATCTTCATTGCAAATTATAGGAAGAGTTCCTGGTAGGATATCACATGCCGGTAAATGTTTTACTCTGCCAAGGGTTCTGACTTGTAAAGAAGGTTTACAAAGTATTTGTGGTGCTGCTGAGACTTTCTCTTACTACTAATGACAGAGAAATTGACGGTGAGCATTTTTTGTGCTGACTTAATTTCTTTGTCAAAATACAGTCTTTTTTCCAGTGATTGCTTCCAAAATACAAATGTCAATAATGCATTTATAACCATTTTAATGTTCCAAATATTTTTTTGCTACCTACATGACAAAAGTTTTTAAAGCTATTTTTTTGGTATCAATGAATTGGCTTTTCTTGCTAAATAATCTCCTCAACTTGACTTTTTTTTTGATGAAAAATAGTAAATGGTGATATGATTACAATCTAATGCCACCCAGCATCAAATGATTGTGAAAATAATTGCCTAATGAATTCTGCCATGCTGTTAATTGAGATAGGAGTTAGCAAAACAAACGTAAGGATTTATTAAATTTACTGGTACTGCTTTCTGTAGAAGCTAAAGAACCTCAAGGAGAATGTTGACTATAACTTTTCATCTAATAGAACTGGTTCTCAGAACATAAACCAGTCAATAAACAATGAGAAAAACACGCACAGTCGGAACAGATCGTATCAATAACATGAGTGGGATTTCCTTTTCTTTGTTGTGAAAGCTCAAAGGGTCCTGAGAGAACTGGTTGACTGGAGTGGATCAGGATCCTGAGGCACGTTGCTGTCACATCTGCTGGTACCAGGTTGTGAGCAGGACCAACAGGCAAACTGGTGCTTAATGTGGGGTTTCTCCTGTCCATGTGTATGTGCACTCTCCAGATGTTACAAAGACCTGCCCTTTGTTTTCCAGCCAGTAACGTTTGTTGTTTCACTTATTGCTGTTTGTTCTTTCTGTGTTACATTGAGCATCGTCTTTATTTGATTTCCTGTTAATAGTATTTCCCAAGTGTCAGAAATGTATTAAATTGTTAGTGGAGAGAGATTACATTTTCCTCCTAGAAAAGACTGGGTTTATGGTAGCTTGTCGTGTACTACAGTTACTGTGTTGGCTGTTGGTAATTAACATTGCCAGTAGGCCCCCAACTATTCCACAGGAGATACCACTGTGAAGTGCTTTTCCCCCATTAATAATGATTATAGCTGCTGGTTTTGTGGCACTTAGCACCGTTGATGTGTACTAATTTGTTTGAGCGTGCCTCTCAGGGAAGATCAGGGAGAGGATCAACTAGTTGAAGTGTACTTACCAGGCTTAGGCATGAGATAAAGTAGCAGCAGTTTGGGTATGGACAGAAAGAAAAATGGAGGTACGTTAAGCTCTCTGCTGGGAAAAGAGAAGAGGGAAGGAATTAAGGAATAACTGTAGGTGCTGTGGTGGTGGCAGGAAGATTGGGAGGGATGTGTGTATTCCGAACTGCTTCCTAACGCGTCTGATTTACTCCTGACTCATAACACAAAGACCTGTTTTCCTGTAAAAAAGCAACTGCTTCCACATTGTCTGAGCTTCACATTGTAAGTAAGGTTATGAATCACATCTGTACCTCAGAGAGAAGGGTTAGGATACGCACCTTAAAAATTGTGAGGAACCAGTAAAGCTGGGCCTCAGCCAGGTAAATTGTGATTCATTGTCCTTCTGTCCCCTCTTCTGTTGGAGTCTTGCTGATGGCACAGAATTTCAGATGGAAGAAGAGAATTTGAAAATTTCCCTCCCTCCCTGAAGGAATAAATGTCAAGTGCAGAGCTACTGATTAAAAACGTATCTCTGAGGAGCTTAACAGGAGCTAATCCTTAGGATATATTTAACTGACTTCTAATCCCTTTTAATGGTAAGTGCATTGAGAGGCAAATGTTTCTTCTCTTCGCCATAGGTTACCTAGCTCTTCCAGAGTTCTTTCATTCACTCCAAGTTAGCTCTGAATTCTGTCTTGAAAGTTTACAAACAATTTTGCTGTATTAAGAACACTGTTGTAGTACTTAAAAAGTACTTATCACCAAGAATAAAAATATAAATTGAAAGTTTATTTACCGTGGAGGCCCTAGTTCAAGTTTCTCTCTTTACTTGCACCTCTATGGCCTAGCATGAGGTCTCTGGGCTGGTAGTGATAATAGAGGTATTATTTTCTCCCCTTAAGCAAAATGATGTGTTCCTAAAGTAATTCGCCGCAGTGCAAATTATAACTGCTCTTTTTGTCGTGACAGGACTGTAATCATCTTGTGTCACTGGTCACCTCTCTAACAGCTAATTGGTTCTCAGTGCTGTCAAGTGGAAGCGAAAGAAGAAAAAGAGGAGCCTTTTATTTCCTTAGCTGGTGCCAAGGCTTCTGACGTTTACATATTGTATTCTCTATTGTATGTAGAAAATAAGTTGGTGATTATTGGAATTATTTTTATATCATAGAATAATTTGCTATTGAGTGAAACATGAAAGCTACTCGGAACATTAAAGGGCATTTCTTGTAGGCTGATTTATCTATTATGCAGTTTCTGTGAGATGCTTTAAAGTGTTGCTTCAAGTCTACATTATGTATCTACATAATTAATGTAGATAAAGAAAATAGAAAGGGAAAGTTGTTTTAAGTGAGCTAGTTAAGCAGTTAAATGGTCATTAAATTTCAGTCTGAGACCTTGGGGGGGCATGGGAAGGGTATTGCTTTCTAACAGATACAGGTAAAGAACTATTTTGGTGCAATTGTTTGTATTTTTTCCTCAGCATCTCCCATGTGGGTCATGATTCCAGTACACAGGCTTGTAATCTCCTGCAGTGGCAATGATTCAGCTTAAAAATCAATAGGGCACGAGGTGTTTCAGGTTCTCATTATTGTAATGTGTCAACATCACTTCAGTGACCCCGGAGCCCTATGTTGGCTGATTTGTTCTCTGATTTATTGTGCAATCTTGTAGGGCAAACTATAATTTCACTTGCAACCAGAAACTCTACTCCTATGGTTTGTGTCCCAGTCTCCAGACATTAGGATGTTCAGAGATAATCAATATCTGTGTTTGCTACTGAAGGTTGAATGAAGTTGTCAAGCAACTAAATTACAAAGAATACAAACAAAAGAACATTATTATGGCTGAGCAGAGCAGGAAATGTTTTCATTTAAATTTTCATTCCCTATCAACGTGGCAAATGTTTTTATTGCTTTGCACTGTTGTAATTTATCTTCCCCTATATGCCTAGAAGTTTCAGGTCTTAAACTTTGTGGTTGTAATTACTTACTGCAACACTTTGTCTTTAGGTTGTCTGTGTTCCTTTATGATTCTGTTGCCTCCTCAATATCTGTCCAAATTTAATAACGTCATGAAAAGGTAAAGCAGTGCTGTTAATTTCACAGTTCTCCTCTTCCATCCCTCCTAAGCATGATGTTTCTTTACATGATCAAAGTGCTGCAAGCGATAACCATGTAGTCTATATCATCTTATCCTGGGCAATATCACACCTATAGATGTATTTAGAATGTCTCAAAACTGAAATAGCATAGCACAACCAAAAGCTCTTAGACTTTGCCTTGACATGTACATCTCACATGCTCAACTGCTAATCAGAGTTTAACACAACAGTCTTGAAGCCAGATATCTAAAATTTCTCAAAGTGATACCCATTTAACTTCAATTTTCTATTGAACAGAGTTTTATCTCCAAGAGGTATTGATATAGTTTAGGGGACTATTATTGTATTCTTACCTATTTAAAAAACAAACAAAACAAAAAAGCCAAACCAGTACATATGGTATAAATGGTAATTAATACAGAGGAAGAATGTAATGCACTGGAAAATATGCTGCTTCAACATTTTCTTTCCAATGTGTGTTAGTAGTTGCTTGACCATTATAAAGCTGCACAGCAGAGTGTATTTGGCAATAGTTTCCTGCATTGAACGTAAAGGAATGAGAATGCTTATAAGGCAAATGAATGTCATGCTGAATAAGAGAAGCACAGGGTGGTAAATTTGTTGTTCTCCTATGTATCGGTATATCCTATATTGTGAAATTTGACTCAAGATCACCATTTTGATGATTCCTTCAAGGATGCCAGTTCTATCTTAGATGCTTGAGTCTCCTCATTGCTATAGGAGCCATCCATTCTGATTGCTCTGCTCTTAGAGCCTTCCCAAGCAAGACGCTGTTGGATCCACCTAGAGGAAGGATAAATGGGTCTCTGGTCCAGAGTGTTAATGCTTGTGTTTTGGGAGGTATGATTTAATTAATCTCATCAACATTTAGTCTCCATATATTTGTCATATTTGAAGGCCTGCAGCAGCAATGTGCATTTCTACATCTGGACATCACTTTTTGGGTTCAGTCTGAATGCTGAAGTGTGTCAGCAGATTGGGAGTTAAGTGAAAAATATCCAGCATTTGGAAATGCACAAAGTAGGAGAGAGCAGACCATCTACATATTTGATGTTTCTTGAAAAACTGATGACGGGGCAGTATTTTTCCAGTATGCATCATAGATTTCATGTCTTCCTCCTTCTGAAATACTTGCTTCAGTAGAACTTTAGAACTTTCAGTTTAACAGTTGAGAGCTCACAGCTTACCCAATGAGGAAACATCAGGCAGCATAGAAGTGTACATGAGCCTTAAATTAAATACATCTGAAATTAGGCAGCTTTTAAAAGTTACATGAAACAATAAGATCCGTATTCACTATCAAATCTAACATAAATAAGAGAATATTCACAACTGGAAACAAAATGGGAAAAAATAAATAATAAGTAATTTTCATAGTGGTGTAGTAGCAATTTTGCAGTTAGGTTAAGGAATGTTTATTATTTTACCAGAGGGATTAGAGAGCTAATAGTGCTCAAAAGCTTCCTTTTTTTTTTTGTCCTCTGCTTTCTTACCCAAGCCATCAGTTTTAATTACAGTCACTAAAACTGGTCTTTTTTTTTTATAAATTGTGCCCATGCAGTTCATGGGCACACTACAAAAACTGTTAATGCTTTTTAAAATCTCATTTGCAATATTATTCATTTTAGGCATTAATACTATTATTATTTATGTGGGCTATTACTATAATAACGTACTTTAAAAAGTTGACATCATTAGTGAACATAGTGCATGTACAAATACCCTCAGAAATAAGCATGCTTAACTGCAGTAGGGAAGTGAGCACAACTTTCAGATGCTTCCTGAAATACCAGTATTAATAGTCCTAGTTCACTGTGGAAAGAGCTTTTTTTAATATGAAAGTGTCATAGTAAATTACTTAAATGATCTATTTAAAGACTTTGCCATGAAATTGGAATAATTGTCATGGGGTTGGTACAGCTTTAAAAAGTTAACATCTCTGGCCTTGTATGTCACAAAAAGATATGGGTCTTTTCTGCATCAGAATTTGACCTACATAACAGACTAATCTGGCGTAATGCAGAGAAGGGAGACGAGGGCGAAGGTGGGCTGTAGCAAACCTTTCAAGTGTTGCACAGGCCATGAAAATCTGTGGAGCTGCTGGAAGGTAGATAACCTGTGCAAATTAATTTGTCCACTGTACATCCCATGATGTGTAATTCATTTTACATTGTAAGGGTCCCACATTCTGGAGGCCAGGACAGTTTTAAAGTGTCTTATCTAAGCCACTCATTTAGCCCTTGAAATGCTTATTTTAAAGTAAAATGTCACAAATATGTGGAAAACTTTCAAGAAAGTTCTCTTCATTGTTGTTACTTTTTTGCAAAACATCTTCATCCTTAATACATTTTCAATGTTTAAAGAAAAATCCTTTGTACTTTGACCTTTTTATTTTTTTCCCCTTTTGCTGCATACACGTTGCTCCGTCACCCAGAGATTTCTGAAGTGTACAAAATACCAGAGAGTTGGTTATTTGAGCTCCCTCTGAACGCTTCTGTAAAGTAGAGGCAAATGTTGCATCGCTAGAGAATTCCCCCTCTGCTTTTCCCCCCCCTGCCAGTCAAGTACCAAGGAGTACACACCAAGTGTAACTGGCACTGCCTGCGTCTGTGCAGGGGAACCGCGCTGACTGCCTTCAGTCACCCGGGGATAAGCTTTTGGCTTTGGTGCTCCCTGTCAGCTCCCTCAGACTGCTGGAGGAACTGCTTTTCAACCAATAATGGAGTTTGCAGGATTAATAAGGCCTAATTGAAGGATGTAAAGCTTTAACCCTTAATCAGGCACTGTACTTGCCTGCGGTGTGATCGATGGGAAGTGAAACCCACAGGTACCTAAGGGAAATGGCAGGTGTTCCAGAGCACGGGTCTGAGATAGCTGTGTTCCCCCCGTCGTGCCTGCTGCTTGGCATCTGAGAGCACAGCCAGCTGCTGGATTGCCAAGGGTGGTGGTGAAGGAAATGCACCAGAGTGAGATGGCTGAACACAGACCTAAGCAACCACTGCTCCTTTTTTAAGTCTAATATATCTTATCTCTGAATTAAAACACTGCATCGCTGAGAACAGGAAAAAGAAAGAAAATAAATTATTATATAGTTATATCAATTATATATCCTGTTAGCTGGTTTTGATATAAGAAACATGCTTATTTCATATTCCATCACAAAGCAGATTTCATCATTTGATAAGTATATTCAAAGAAAAGGTACGGCACAGTTCAGCAAAATCCTGGACAGTTTCACTTATTTATTTTATTTTCTTTGGAAATTCTAGTAAGATGGAAATTTCCCCAGGTTGAGATTTTCAGTTGTGTGCATTTCCACAGAGTTAGGAAAACAGCTGTAATCAGAGGACCTTCTGCTAGGGTTGGGTCATACTCTGCTGTAAATAGATGAGGAAAATGGAGATTTGTGTATTGGAGCCATGTGAGTTGCCCAGGTGTAGTGTTAAAGAGCTCTGTAGGGGTGAGGGGGAAGCTTTTTCCTTTTTGTTTTCTTTTTTAAACTTGGAGATTTACTGTAATTCCAACTGGATATGTTGTTTTTGCTGTGCACTGTTAAATACCTGCTGGTCCTGCCACTATAGGTAGCTGCAGCAATACCTTTATCCTTCTTAGTCACCTTTTGGGGGCTTGGGAAGCTCAATGTTTTCAAAACACTTTGAAAAGTGCTCTCTTAAAAAGATATTATGTGTGTGTAAAATACTGCTGTTCCTGCTGAAGCTTGGACAAACGATAAACCTCTGTGGCTGCAGAAAATTACTGAGTGCTGCATAAGCTGTTCAAGTGCTGCTTTACCAAATCAAAGATACTGTGCTCAAGCACTAGAAAAAAGAGAACTCCCACGGTGAGAGACAGCTTGCTACAATGGCATTCATTTCAAGGTCATACATAACGTCAGTCACGGTAGGGAAAAAAGCCAAATTAAGCATTTTTAGCAGCGAAAATAAATTGAGAAATAACATTAAGGGTGGGTGTGAAGATACTGGAAAGGAAAACAGTAAAATGCGTGTAGCAGAACAGTTGTGTAAGCAATGTTAGAGCAATGGGCATGGCTATACTAAGTCACTTACACTTTGTGTATCACTAACTGAAAACATTTTCCTTAAATGATTGGGGTTTTGCGTGGCTTTGTGACATCTCACCTTTGTTGCTGCAGCACTTATCTGAACAGGGTATTTTTTTTATAAATTGAGAAATGAATGGGAAGGTCATTAACAGTCACAGCACTGATTTGATGATGGAAGGTGTTTGGTTTTTTCTTGGAGTAACCGAAACGTGGAATTTTTGACTAGCAAAGTTTACATGTAGAAGATTTCGTAAATCAGACTTGCCATTGGTAAGACCAACGGTACATATCAACTATATTTATCCTGTATTGATTCTTTCGTAGTACAATGGATGCAATTTGAAATTGTAATTGGTATCTCCTTTGCCTATTCCTGAAGAAATACTTGCATTTGGGGAAAAAACAAAAAAGGTTGGGTTAATTTTGTCATTGCCATTGGATACCAAATCCTGAAAAAATATTTAAGGTTTTAAACTTTAATATCATACTCTTACAGGATATTAAATAGCAAATATCATGGAAGGCTTTTCAGCACAGAGGAATATTGATCAAGGCACAGGCAGGGTAAAATTGCTAGTTTTTACTGTATAAAAACTTGGTAAATTAGCGAGGCATGTGCTATTAAAGAAATACATGCCATTTTGTGCTCCTGCAATTAAGCAGAGAGTAGAAAGATGTCTGATTATAATGTGCCTGTCAGATAGCATAGACTTCTTGTGTAGTGTGAAGTCTGATTTCGTGATGATTTTCTTTTCCGTCTGAGCAAGTACTGTTTGTTCCTACAGTAGCCTGAAGCCCCCCCAGGTCACCCCACACACACCTTGGTCTCAGAGGAGCTGAGCTCATGATTCAAGATCATGATGTGAGGTGACACTTGTGAGAACCATTCTTTGTGACTTCTGTCCAGGTTCTGTTCCTTTGCTTACAAGTGTATGATCTGGTTCTATTCTGAACTACTTCCTTTCTGTGGATTCATTCTGGAGAGTTTTAAGTCAAACCGTACTGTCTTCTAGTGAAGCAGATGGAGCTGCACAGGTAATAGTACCACAGACCCACATAGGTATTGAGAAAGGTGCTTAGAAGGGCAGTTGTTGAGAAGAGGTACTGCTTGTTTGGGGGTTTATGTTTGCTCCTGAACTCTTCAACTCTTCTAGCTTACAAACACGCTAAAGTAAATTAATGAGGTGAAATTGTGGTGGGCTTTGTTATTCTCCCGTCACCGGGTTGTGATATTATCATAAATAGTTAAATGGAGTTTTATGTACAGTAACTGGCCCATAAAAGTGGAATCTGGAAGCACTATAAAGTTTAGCAGAGGGGCATATGTTTCAGGGTGGGAATTGAAATTTTCTTTTTTGACAGGTTTCCTTGAAACTAGATTTGCGCTGCCATCCAGATTTTCCTAGAAAATAGAATGCCAGAATGCTGCAGTCAGGGCTCATGCTCATTTTGAGCACTTCAGTAAATTGGCAGAGAAGGAGAGCAGGTAGCCTGGAGGTGCACGTCTCTTGCCAGGCAGTGAACTACATGGCAGCACTGCAGGACCAGGCTGTTCTGATCTTGACAATCCCACATACTCAATGTAAGTAATAATCTAAACTTGAACTTCACCTTTGCAATATTACAATTGTTTTGCCATAGTATAATCTGTTGTGATCTATTTTCGCTATTGGCTGGGTAACCTACAGCAAAAGCAGAGCTGTCTCCAAGATGAAACAGAAGGATTTTAGTTTCTTCTTGTTCCATCCTAATTTCTGGTTGCCTATCGTTAGTTACTCTTGAACTCCTTTTAGTCACACTGTATGCCTTCCCGTTGACTGAGCTCTGAATTGACTTTTAGTGCTCCTACATGTCTTAATTCCCTCTCATGCACTTAACATTGAAGAAACACCTCCTTCTTTCTCTTCCACCCAATGTTCTCGTAATCTCCTGGAGTTAATAGAATTAAATTCTCTACATTAACATTCACTTGGCAATTTTGGAGCCTTGAAACGTCACCTGCTCTGCATGAAGGAATAGTTTTTGTGGGGAGGTTTGAAAATGGTATACTTTTAACCGAATTCACAGGATTTGAAATCTAATAACAGATAGGTTACTGGTTTGAATGATGTGCAGGAAATGTCCTGGTAGAACTGAAATGTTCGTTGGAAACAATGGTCTGATAAGAGAGGATTCAGGGGCGCAATCTGGGAAAAACAGGAACAAATGCGACTACAAGGGAATAGTTCTCTGCTTTACATCTTTTCCTCTCTAGCACCAGGTATGTGAGTTGTATTTTCTTGCTAATTTTTCAGGCAATTATATTTCAAAAGAAATTGAACAGATGCTTAAATATTTGACATGGCACTTCCCATTCTGCCTCAGCAGGAACTTACAGTTCTTTTGGCACTGTTCTAATGAACATGTGAGGCCTTTAAAACACTATGGTAAGCAGGAATCTTGAATATAAAATATTGTTGTTGAAATATCATTTCTGATTTGTTTGTTTGATGTGTAGAAAACTATGGCTAGCTATAGGAATGAACTAAATAGCTATAAATGAAAATGTTCCATATTTGCCTGAATTCACATAACAGATATAACGAGGGCACAAGTTAATATGTTTTCATTGATAGAATTCACATGCGTAGATCACTGTTGAAAAAGCAGTTTATTTCAGGGGAAGCATAAGTTAACATCTGTGATATTAAATGTGTGAAACACATGAATCTAACCAACCGGGTCTCATTTAAGCAGTTGTATCTTCCACTCCAAGACATGCAAAACTTCCCGTCCCAGTTTCTGTGACACAGATAAATTGAGCAGATTAAAATCAAGAGTAAATATTTAGCAACACTTAGCACAGGCCTACAGTTTAGACAGCCTCTAGAAATAGAACTGAGATGTCTTAAATTATTTTGTCACTTTAAGGCTTGATTATAAATACTGAATATCTTTCAGAAATTTTATTTTGAATTTCTGATGGAAGCTAAGAGATGGATACACAGGATTTTGGGTAAGACTGCATTATCCAAGAGATAAGGTTCCTGTCATTAGACTGAAAATTCTGAGTTCTTTCCCCATGTGGATGACTTTGCCCACTTCCTTTCCACTACTATGACTGATTGTATCAATATATAATCTCCTATAAATTGCCAATGTTAGAAGATCACCGTGCCTTTTTATTTTTCGGGTGGATTCTTATCTAGGTGCTCCAACCTTTCAGGATTGAACAAGCACTGACACCATTAGATACTACTTCCACCTATTCCAAGTCCTTCCTAAATAAGTTGGAAGAGTCCTTTGAAATATATACCTTTCATTTATTTCAGAGACAACTAAAAGGAAGCCTAGGAACATTCTTTCTGAGTAAAGAGAGTGAAGTGTCTCTGGTGGGTTTTTTCCTACATAAATATGAATTTTACATTTCATGAAGGTGAATTACATAGCAAAGGTGAATCTTATAGCAAAAGTCTGTGATTAACTTTATCTGCTTTTGGTTTAGCAGGTCTTCAGAAAGAAACACTATTTCATCTACACTAATTTTATCTCTTTTTCTTGCCTCCTTAAAAAACTACAAAGTCCTATTTTCTCAGTCTTTCGAAATGTGAAGATACTGTTATTGTGCTCCTCTGTTCTACCCTGTTGCTTTCAACTTCCTATTTAATAAGATACAGGACATCCCTCATAAATTCTCTATCATCAGTGTAATGTTGCTTTGATGATATATTGCATGTTTAGTTGGCATTGGCATGAAAGGACAGTGTGAGGCTCAGGAGAGATTTCTATTTTTTATTTTTTTTTGCTTTAAGCATTCTAAGTTTAATTATATTTAGCAATTGAGAAAGTTCATAATGTAAAAACTTTGCATTCATTCAGGATTTCCAGGATAATTTTTTATGTTGATATATTGAAAGGATTATATATCTTATAACCATCTTCAAACTCAATAAATGACACCAAAAATAGGAGTTTGTATTGTATAGTTATGTTTTGGGTGTGGAAGATTGAAGATACTATTTAGGCAAGTAGTTCAATGATACTCACTTCAGGCTGATGAGGGTACCTTATAGACCGAGTGCCTGCACTAGTGTTTCACACATCTACGTATTAAGATGTTACCAATTCACATGGCTGCTCCCTCTGCCACTTCTCCAGGGGGCAAAAAGTCTCTCTGTGATGGTGTTTGTCATAATCTCTGTATAGCTCTGAATCAAACATGGTATTTCAGTGAGTAATTTAGTGATGCTTTGTGTTGTGGATGATTCAGATATGTGCTAGACAAAGTGGGAGAGAATCTGCCCATGTAAATCTCAATAGAAACCAAGTATTTGATCAGGAGGCCAATAGTGACCCAAAAGAGCCAAACGTCAGCTTTCTTATTGTTCTCCTTGAGCCATGTCAGTTTGGAGCCAGAGCTATCCTGGGTACCATATGGCACAGTTCTGCTCTTGGTGTTGAAATCTGTAGAGAGCTCTTGATGTGATACTTTGAACATGAGGTGTTCTGCTGCTGGTGACTTCTCCTCCCTCTCCCCTTCCACCTGGGGTGAGATCTCAGTGTCTTCTCTGCAGCTGAAGAACCAATTATTTTGACAGCACCCCCCT
The DNA here is from genome assembly GCA_013400555.1 of Jacana jacana. Lineage (NCBI taxonomy): Eukaryota > Metazoa > Chordata > Aves > Charadriiformes > Jacanidae > Jacana > Jacana jacana. The sequence continues at coordinate 35,528 of VZTM01037243.1, read as the reverse complement.
CTCCTCAGACTTTCCCCTCTGGGGGCGAGAGGGAATCTCCAAGGAAAGCAAAAACTCCACTTGTGGAACAGAGCATACCTGGCAATCACTTATTCTGACCCTTGTGTGATGCTGAATAAAAGGGTAAACAGTAAGACTTTAACCATATAAATGGATGAACAGCGGACACTGGGTAGAATGACTTGGAAGCTCATTTCAAACCTAAGAAATTATTTTAAGTAGCTTTCATTTAATTTTCCTGCAGGTATTTTTGTATAAAAACTGTCATTATGATGGTTGCCTACCTTGGGAGCAATGCGCTTCTGCTGTTATCGCTTTCCCTTCTGTGGAATAATGAGGATCTCAACAGCAATAATGACCCTGGGCATAAAATGTAAATTAGACACCTTCAACCTCCTTTTTCATTGCACCACCAACTTCTATAGATTTTAAAAAATTAGTGACATAAAATCATCTCTAAATACATACATTATCCTGTATATTATGTATATATATATGTATGATCCTGTATTGTATAATGTATTTATTACCCTCTAGAAGCTTCCTTACAATTATATTGTTCGTCTCTAATACCAGTCTTGCTGTCTCTTCTTGCCCATCTTGGTATTTTTATGCTTTTCATCCATTTTCCTGGTAGCCTGTATTTATACTCCTTCTACACAAGCAGATTCCATCTCTTTCTCATGTTCTCCTTTTCTTACATGCTAGTTCTTCCTTCAAGTTGCCGTCTTTTTGCAGTGCAGTACAGAACAATCAAACCACCAAACTTTGTACTTTTTGAAGCAGGGGTGTTTGAACATTTGAAAGCCCACAAAAGAAAGGCAGATCAGTAGTTCTGGCATTCTTCAAAATTACTCTTTCATTTGAAAGGAATAGAGAAGCTCTGGGTGGGCAAACCGAAAGTTGTAGTGTCTGTTTAAGAATAATGAGGCTGTGAATGGAGGCAAGAAGTGTATCAAGAATGATTAAATGTGGTGCAGGCAGATATTCCCACTTAAAGGAAAAAAATGTCCTTAAAGTATGGTGTTATATATGATAATTGGGCTACAATTCTTATGCATCCAGCAGATTGTCAGGAAGCCCAGAAGTCTGAGCGTCTGCTCTCTGGATCTGAAGTTCCAGTTTTGGCTGGGTGAGTTGCACTAAACCTGAACATTTCAGCTGAAGTTTGAAATTCAAGCTTTTGTCCTACAGTCCACTTATGCTTCCTGTTCAGTGCTTGTGAGCAGCACGTTAAGTGCTTCTGTTATTTTTCCATTAGCAGCAAGAGATGTTAATAGAGTGCGAGTAGCCTGATGGCATTCCTGAAAGAGTTCTCAGTAGATGGTAAACTGCAATCCATGCATGGAGTACTGGCTCTACAGAGCATTAAAATGGCCTTTATTAGAAGCTCACAAGGATTTTAAGTGAATATATTCATCAGTTACGCATTCCAGATTTTGCTGAAGTCATGTTCTTTTCCCAGACTCTCTAGTGTGTACAAAGTGATTGTTTTTCCTGGAGTCTTAGGGAAGCTATGGCATATACTTCATGTTATAAACACAGTAGGCTGCATTCTTCATTCTAATTGGTGAAGCATGTGCATTCTTAGCAGCAGATAATGGTTTTCAACACTGCACTCCTAACTCAGGAAGCCACTTCTGCCCAGCCTCACTGCCTTTCTTCCTCAGGAATCAGGAGTAGTAGTAATATTTGGGGGATTTATAAGAGAATTAGCACCTCCCAAACCAAACCTTAGAGCTGGTAATAGCTATTACTTTTCCTTACAAAGCGTTTCTCTCCCCAGGCACCCTTTTGCCCCAGGACAATTAGTTAACACAGTAGTCATTAACTAATGATAATGATCAGTTTGTCAGGGATTATTGTGCAATGATGCCATATTCTCTACTAATTAGATAAGCCCACATTAATTGTAGATAGTGTCAAAGGCCCTTTCTTGGAGGCTCAAGCAGGCTTGCTATAAGCCAGACTGCGCAACAGCTTTGCAGTAGCACAGTAAATGATGGGCAGAACTAAGAGGTATTTATTATCATGATATTTTCAGAAATATTCAAGACTTAGAATTTTCAGAGATAGCTGCCCATAAGGAAAAGAAATGAATCCAGTCACAGTTTTCAAGAAAGCAGGGGTCCTTACTGGTCCTTTCTTATACCCTTTCCTAGAATAACAGGAAAAAAGAGACACACACAGAGACATATAAATGTGTACACCTCCAAATTGTGCCCGTAGTTGGATCAGAAAGACTTCCCTGTACATGCTCATGAAAAGTCTCAGATTATTTTTTCCAGGTTACAGTGCATCACCTGAGATGCAGAATCTCTTCAAAGAGATTTGTATAGTTGTTGATGCTTAAGAACCAGAATTGTTAAGTTCATATCAATTTTTACTTTCACAGACAGAAGCTACTGCTCAGTAAATTAGCTAAAATAATTTCCAGTCTTGGCAAAATGGGTTATATTGGGCCAAGTATTGCATTCGTGTAGTGATCTGGGTAGTTTGAATCAACAAAGAAGTTCAGGTCTGCTTGCACCTGCTTTTAGAACAAGCTTTGTACTAAATGCAGTCTATACTTTTTCTGTAGAACTGTGCACTTTAAAGCAGCAGAGGTCGGGTGTCTCTGTGTGGGATTAGGTATTACAGGGTTTCAGGGAAACTGCAATTGAGTGCAGAGCAGGAAAGGAGGAAAATTGTTTAGATGTGGTGTTGGGGGTTCTGGTGTAGGGGAGAACTTTGTAGAGTGGGGCTGATGGTTGGACTCGATGATCCCAAGGGTCTTTTCCAAAATGAATGATTCTACCATTCTAATGTTCTGTGATTTAGATGTGCATGTACAGCCAGCAGTCAGCTGTCACAGTGACATCTACTTTACAGGTATGCAAAATTCATATATATTAACATATTATGTTAATTATATTATTTGTAAATATATAATAATATATTATTTGTAAATTATCTGCCAAATGTGATTAATTCATTAAATCTTCTGTGTCTTCTATGGAGAGATTAAAATACCTCTGACTTGTTGTTTCCCTGCTGCAGTTCGTCATGTGTAGTTTGAAGACTTTTTTTACACCCCCCCCTCCCC
>VZTM01037243.1:295-32365 GCA_013400555.1 Jacana jacana | reverse complement strand
TCACACAGGATTCAAGTTGATTAGGTAACACAAGCAAGGAACATTTCCCTACTTTTCCTTTATGTTGGGGTTTGTTCTGTTTGGAAGTCGACTCTTGGTGATGAACGGCTGTCTTCGCTAATTTTAATACTACGTCTTTTCCTCCAATTAATTTAAAAAGTTTCATTTATAAATTTAACTTGTTTATTGCAAAACAGCAGCTGTTACTCTGCTAACTGATAGGAGAATGCTTGCAAACAATAAGCTGATCAATATGGTTGTTTTCTAGACTACATTAAAAAGAAGCATTTTGTTCCCAATGCCCAGATGATAAAATATATATTGAGCTCTAATTCTATGTGGCTATGAGGCATGATGAAGAAAGCCTTTTTCATAATGCTATTTCTTTTTGAGGGGTTTGGATCTGTTTCAAAAAAAAAAAAGCAAACAATAACTTGCAGAAAAAGAAAACTCTTCACAAGGCGGTACGGACTGAAGATCCAGCTTCCTTATTTTCAAGTGAAAGTAGATGAGGAAATGGGAGACATGATGAAGTAGGGTAGAACTTAGCCCAGGCACCACAGGAGCTAGATAGACATATTTCAAGAAGGATTTTTGAGTATTTGAGACTTCTCTCCCATTCCTTCTTTATTGTTCAGAATCGTGGCTTTTGAAGTTTCCTACTGGTAGAAAAATTACATGGGTGTGGAACATGTTGGTCCAATGTTTTTCATTCATTCCACCAAAGCCAGTGTTGTATTTTAGTATTTATTTAGTGATAGGTCTTCTTAGGTTTATAATATATAACAAAATTTATATTATTTGCAGATATTCAAGTAGAGTGTCTGAAATGAATTTATTTAAACATCTGAGCTGCACACCTATTAAAAAAACCTAACAAAAGCCACAGTAGATGGAAATCAAATGAATTTTTAAAAGTCTTATAGTTCAGAATTAAGTGACTGAAACATCTTGTTATTTAACATTACTTAAATCTCCAATTTTACTGAATTCAGAGCACTTACATAATTATACTTAACACAGGGCTAGCAATAAATGCTACATTTTGTTAATAATTTAGGATAATTCTTTTTCTGTAGTACTGCATTTTTTTAAAAATCATCATTGCTTCAGGTAGTTCTGATGGTTTCTGTATGGATACAAACGATGACAAACTGATCTGTGTTGTTCAAAGTAAAAATGCATTAACTAAGGTCTGTTGGGCTTTCACCGGATGACACCCACGATCTTTGCTCAGCGGTTAGGTGTGCTGTGTAATCCGGTCACACATCCCTGGCCAGTGCAAGGTGTGGCCATCCAGCAGCTGAGCCCTCCTCCTTAGAAGCTGTGCTGCCCCTTTTGCCCTCTGAGGCACCGAACAGCTGCTGTATATAACACTATAAATGTTAATTGTCAACGGACCGCAAGGGCATAATCAGCAAAGAGGTGAGTTAGAACACTGATCCCCCATCTAGGTTTGCAGAGCAGCTGACAAGACTGTACCTTGAATGAAGCTGAGGGAAATAAACCAGGAAGCCTTCAGTGTCAAGGGCACTAACTGTTAAATTCCATACATACAGTGTTAAAAAGAGAGAGCTGAAAAACAGGCAGACAAAAAAAAAAATCAGTAATGATGATGAGATAAACAAAAGTCTGCACTGAATTAATGTTTCAATAAAATGCCTAAGTAACATATGTCTCAACCTGGCTAGAGTCCTAAAGTGGAAGTAAAAGACTTTAATTACATGATTGATGGGTACTTCAGGAGAGAGCTCAGAATCCACAATGACTGCAAGGTCATAAGTGCTGTCTGGTAAAGGGGAAAGGAAACTACAGCAGGAGTGAAATAAGAACCGACCGCAGGTGACAGAGATGGCCATCTGCACTGGAGAAGCAGTCAACAGCACACAGAAGCACCGTTCTAACTGGTGTTATTACCTTGTAAGAAAATTTAAGAGCTTTCTGCTTGGCTGTCTCTCAAAAAATTATGCAAAATATCCAGCTGCTTCATGCAGTGTTCAGGGGCTATAAAAGTTGGGGGTTTGTGCTAGTAAACCGCATTGGGAAACCACAGGGAAGAACTTCTAAAAGGGTAAAAGCCCTACGCTGTTCCTGGGTGACGGTTGCTGACGTGAAGCTTTCCAAGGCGGTTTGTAATAATCAGAGGTATATGTAATGTTAAGCATTGCTGTGGAACCATTCTTGCCAGAGTAGTTGCCAGTTTTTATGTGAGGGTGGTAGCTTATGTACCTGTGTAGGTCTGTTTAGGTGCCGCTATCACATAGTCTGAGGTTCTGATCCTACACGTGAAATCACCTGAGAAAATTGACACAGACAAATGCTGCCCATGTTCTCCGTAAATGCACATGAACTAGAATTTAGTCTGTGATTCCCTGTAAGAACCGGGTTCAATTATTAGTAGCCTCATCTTTTTTTTTGCTGTGGTGTTATAGCCTGCACTGTAGCATAGGCAGAGGATTTTTTTCTTTAAACTCTTTAGCTGATTGCAAGTATACTTTAAATATTGGTTTCTGTTTTCAGTAAGGTATTGATAGCAAAGTCTTTCTTTTTGTGCTTCCTAATTTTTAATATCTTAGCCTTTCTGTGGCTGTTAACTCTGTAAGACCTTTTGAGATATTACTGTTCCATTCAGTTTTCTTCTGTGATAGCCTTTTTGGCACTAGTTGACATGGAAAGGAGAAAATACTATACCTTTCAAAGTATTTTTCTTCTGTATCTTGTGGCAGGTCCCTGAATATTTGCTGTTAGGAAAAAATGTAATGTCTGAGGTGAATTTACAGTATCTAGGTTAAAAATGACTACTTGTCCCAGTTTCAATTGTGTCCCAGATTTGAACATTACGTTATATAGTCAAATCATATAAAATAATGGTGAATATGTTTCATAGCTGAGTTTTGGTTTCCCCTGAGATGATACCCTATTAAATTATTTTGATCTTCTACAGTTCCATGTATTTCTTTGGTTTTTAGAAATCTCTGTTGTTTCCAGGCTATAGGTTGAAAAGTTACATTGCTTAAGGAAGATACAGTTTTTTCTTGAAATTTTTAATTTGAAATATCTTAATGCACGTTATTAAGTGTGATTGGGACATTGGAAATGTTGCCTTCTGGGTCACCACTTCAAAAATGCCTATATGCAAAAGTAACTTGTGTTTTCCACAGCTATCATCACTCCTATTCTCAAACAAGGGCTGAGATAAAACTGGGCCAAGGAGTCAAGCTGCCTTCTCAGCACTTGGTGCAATCCATGTAACTCCTCAGGTGTGGGAAGCGTTAGCAGTGCAGTGTGTACCTGCTCTGCACTAGCAATTTGCAGGACTCTCATGAGCTTACATAAATAATGTATTGCCAAATAAAAGCACCTCTGCACTGGAAAACACAACATCAATTTTAGGGATTTTCTGCATGTCAAGTATAAGGCATTTTGTTAAGGTAACCTTAACTAATACTTTTATTTTAATGAGATGGGTTGATAGAAATTTCCCAGAAAGATATTTAAGGTTAAGGTCATAAAGGTGCTCAGTATCACTGTGTGGTTGAACCAGTTTGTAACGTACTACGTCACGTTTAGATAAGCTTAAAGCAGTAAAATATGAAGTAACTGGGGGTGCAGACAAAGGAAGAAGTAAGATGTCAAAAGGGAGAGGTGAAAATAAGCAGAGGAGTCGTATGAGACTCTAAAGTCATCTGGCTTTTTGACTGAGCAACTCCTTTAAAACGAGCTTTGTTTGCAGAAGAGAAGCACCAATCAATGCAGTGTTTTGGAAAGAACTAATGTGTTTGGAATACTGTCACTATAACAGAAAAAAAATGGAGTGCAGTGAACAAAAAAATGGTTTTCCTACCACCTTTATGTTGATCTTTATAATTACATGTTTGCTGTAGTAAATAACATTTATATGGTCTTGGAGCTGATTATCTTGTTAGGAAAAATACTTGATTTAAAGATGAAATTTCATCCAAAATATACCAGATATAAACCTGATACAAATATGAGCCACAAAAAACCTCAGTGTGTTAGCTGGGGAGGGGGATGGGACTTCTACAGTAGAGATTTCTGTCTTGATTCCCACTGAAGTTCCTAATCCAGATGCATTTAACTGTGGACAGACTGGTGTGAGTTAATCTGCACTGAAAGCTCTGAGAATCCTTCCACTACATAGTCATTGCATAAAAGACAATGGTGGAACCAAAGGAAGTCATTGAGGTGACAATGTCCTACTTTGCTAAATCAGAGGAACGGAGACAAGGAAAAGCCCTTTCAGATCCAACATTGCAGGAGCTAACCTCAAAAGTGCTGGAAATGACAGAGCTCATAGGACTTCTTACCTCAGGTTTGTGACATTAGTAGAGAAGGAATCAAAAAGCTATGAATGACTATTAGAACAAGCTTATATGTCATTTAATTGTGAGATACTTAAAAAGTTAATGTCTTCAGCAAGCTGTATGTGAAAAACAATTGACTTGTGCACTGTTAAGCTGATGTAATAACCAGCAACCACTTCAATAATTTTAAAACCTCCTTGCCAAATGACCAGAGTATACTTGAGTAGCAAAATAATACAGGGTCAAAATGTGTTCTGCTGGGACTGCTGGTTCTGTGTGTGTTATTTTTTCCATTGCTCTTGGGGAGGACCTTTTCAGATGCAGTCACTGATACCTGGTGCATTCATTACAGCATCATTTTCCTTTTTATTGATTCTCATTATCTAAAAAACTTCTTACATTGCCAGTTAAGTCATGATTTTGTACGTATCTGTTTATTCAGAACAATATTGTGCCTAAACTAAGCTAGAGATTGTAAGCTGTTGCAGTTTCATTGATGTGACAGGAGCACAGTCAAGTGGAAGCTTGTCTGGTGTCTGTTACCTGCCTCTAGAACTATTACAAATGGGAATTTTTATTGTTTTATGCTTTCACGTATCTCAGTTGCTATTTTCATCTTGGTTGAAAGTATGTTGGAGGAAATCAGAGGAAAGGAGAAAATACTGGGTTTGTCTTAATAAGTAACTCACTGTATGTAGTTTATTTTATCTCTCTTCGTTGTGGTAAAAAACAATGAAATTCTAAATAGCAAAAACCCCCTCCAACAGCCAAACCAGAAACCCAACAAAAAATTAGAACTAGTAGCAGAGTTGAGCTCTGAATGGTGAAGCTTCTTCATTGTTTGTACCTTAAAGATGCACTTTCTTCAGAGTTTGTTAGAGCCTTGGAGGAAGAAATGCACTGCAGTCGCTTCGTTGTCTTTCCCCCAACCAAACAGCTCCATCGTGAGGATGAGCTTCAGGCTGAAGGGGTGTTTGAACTTCTGAAGCACTGACAGGCACAGATGTGAGAAATGAACGGTACCTGGTACTCGTGGGTGGCACTGTACCCCTTAGCAACCAGTTTCATTAGTGATGTACTCGTAGCCATTGCATACATGGAGTTGCAGTGAGGGTGACTGAAGTACTGGCCTCGGCTCTTACAGTTCACAAGCCACTGCTGTTATTGTTCCAATTGGATTCTCTTGATTCTCCCTATGTGATACCAATCGATGTGGCTGAAAGTCCTCCTAATTTTTTTAGTTCGCAAACAGTGGATACTTTAATCAGATTTAGAAAGAAGTGATGCTGTTGTTTGTAAGGAATACTTGGGGAGTTTTGTCTGGCACAGCAAAGTTTTCATAGGTGACAGAGCTAATAGCCATTACTCTAATGGGTAGTCATTATGAGCAGGAATTAAGTTGTTCTTTGCAGTAAAATTATCCAAGGGAAAATTGCAATACCAAAGCGGTTGCTTGGAGTTATTTGCCTTTCCACTCATTCAGTTTCATTACACTCTTCCAGTGATGCTGAACTGAAAATTTCTTTAGCTGCTTGTTTTCACTAATGGCAGTCTTTGCTGCTGATCTTCACATTACATTGTTCTGGGGATGTGATCCTCAACTCTTCTGCAAGTTTCTTTTTCACATTTTTTCTACAAACTTTTTGCTCTTTCTTCTAAGCCATCTTTTATATATTCCAGCAAAATGCTACATCCTACTATGGCAGTCTGATCTGAGTCGTGCTTTTAGCACCCTGCACTCTGGGTAACCTGTGGAACACAGGACGGCATTGGCAATTAGCACACTTGAGTCGCCAACTGTTACATCCGCTCTCATCTTCTCTCTGCTTTCTTTTCCTCACTGAATCTGTCCTCCCTTTATGTTTCATCTGTGTGATGAATCACTTTTTTAATTGCATCTTTTATTTTTATTTATATTTATTGTATGTCCTATTTATTGCATATTTCAATTGAAAACTCTTGGCAAAAAAAATACCATTTTATCAGAAAGCTTTACAACACTGCAACATCATTGCAGAGATTCTATAGGATCAGATATATTCTTCATTTTCGTTTCACCTTTTAGGCAGGCATTTACAACCCCAAATTGATCTGGGAATGTCAGGAAAAAATCATGGTATATCTGATTCTTCGTGGGCACCTGCAAAGTACATGTGTGGTCCATCACAAGTAGTCTGTGGCCATCTTCCTGGACGCTGAACAAAAGAGAACCCTCAAATCTATTAGTTAATTTCTTTCTGGAAGTGAATGTTTAGGCCAATTTTGGAGACTGTACTTCTCAGAAGACAAATGCCAACACGTTTTCTTTTTAAAAACTCTTCCAGGGGTGTAGTAGATCCAGTGTAGGGGACACTCCAGCAGTTATTTCAGATGTTCTCAGGCCAAAAGTGCTACCCGATGCGTTTGGACTGTATTAGGACTGCAAAGAAGTCTGTGATACCTGTGTGCTTTGACTATTTAGATATTCTCTTTGGAGATGCAAGCTGCTGAGGAGAATGGTTCTTCATAAGATGAAGCTAGGAATGATCTTATTTGGGCTGTAGACCTCGTGGTGTAGAGTACAGGACTAGCAAATTAATAGTGCTGTGACCATTCAAGAAAAGATAGTGTGAAAAGCATGGACAATAGATTGAAAGCTTAGTTTTCCTCATTGAGAAGTTTATGTTTGGTGGTATGAGAACAAGGCACTTTGATCCCTGAAGTGATTTGATAATATTTCTAAGCAATAGGTGGACAATTGAATATTGCACTGTGTTAGGTCATAGATAAAGCTGTGCTAGGCTGGAGATTTTCTTGTATCCACGTAGCATTTATTTAGTAAGAGTGCAAGTGCTATTTAGGGTGAATAGTGTATTCAGCTACCAAGAGGGGCAAGGGAGGGGTGTAATCCCAGAGATGCACAGCATAAAAGCAGCAGTCACAAGGGGCACCCCAGGGAATCCCAGCTGGACTGGTCAACTGAGGAGCAGCTTGGAGAGGCTGGGGGCTCTTCTTGGAGATCGACAGTTCACTAAATAAAATGTGGAGCAACCTGCTTCAACTTAGAAGTTAATGCTTTGAGGGGGAAGGTGGACTAGAGACCTCAAGACATTCCTTCCCTCCTCAATAACTCTGATTTGAACATCAGTTCCCTGGAGCAGTTGCATAATTGAAGGTGCTGTGGCATTCCAGTATGGCTAATTGTGCAGATCTGAGCACATCTGACAACACATGCCGTCCTTACAGTTAATCCAGTCCTGAAGGGCTGTTCTTTTTCTTTTAGAAGGTAACTTGTTTACCAGATTTTCTATTCCTTCTCAGCTGCTCCAATGTACTTAAGGAAAATCAAATCTCTTCAGTCAATTTTAATTCTATAATGTATTTAGAATAAGTACTATAAAATTCAATTGTCTTTGATAACAGTATTTGTTCTGTTAGATCTTCAAGTAATTTGGCCTTTTTCTTTTTTTTTTTTTTTTTTTAAATAGAAGGCAGCTTTAGGAAACATTTGTTTCATTGTATTATTTAGAGAATGACCTTCAGTCCTTGCAGCTTTTTGTTGTGGTGCACTTCACTTTTCTGTGCACTGTTCCAAAACCAAACTGTACATCAACATAGTTCTATAGGGTATGACTATGCTAATTGCTGTATAAATTGGGAAACTTTGCTATGTGTTCTGCAAGGACAACCTCTACCAATTGTGGATACTCTTCGGTTTCAAAAAAACCTTTGCAGAGGTAACCCAAGTCTCTTTAGTTCCCAGACCATTATGCTCTAGAAAGAAATAGTCCTGGTACTGTACAGTGGTTGAAGGGTAGAAGAGTGGTTTATGAGTTAATTGTTTTTCTAAGCCGCTGCTTTCAAAAGGTTTAAGGGAAAAAAAATAATATGAAAAAAAATAATTCTAGACAGAACAGTTTGTGTTTCAAATGCATAGAAAACAGTAAAAAAGGGTACTGTGTTTTCCCTTTCTCTTTTCTGTTTACAACAATAGTTTTTATGGAATTCAGCCAGCATTAATACTAAGTAGCACTTCAGATACATGGTAAGTTTGCAAAGCAGTTTAATATTTATATTTTTTCCTTCAGAAGTATCAGAACATGGTTGGGGTTTTTTTTTAGATTTGGCTAAAATTATCTGTCATATGCAGATTATTATGCAATATCTGCCAACATCCTACCCTAAGACAGTTATAGCAGATGGTCGAATGTGTTTCATGTGGCATTTGTTTAAATGCAGCCACATCTAATTTTTGCTATCATTATTAACACCGTTTTACTTCTAAGGACTCGATTTGCATTGAATTAACTATATCCAGGCTACTTCTGCCAAATTTTGTATTGAAAAGACAGTATTTTGTCCTTTAGTCCTTGCAGGACAAATATTTTGCTTTCACAGTCTGAGTTATGTATCAGCACATTGCAAAGTTACAGTAAGAATACAGCTGCATAGAGAAAACGGGGCTTACGCTTTACATTGTGTGTCTCTCTTCAAGTGTTAATTTTGAAGCAAAATGAGAATATGGCGCTGAGAATTACTAAACTGACTCTGTGAGTGTTGAATCAGCAATTTGAGGTACATGTGACAAATATAAACAAGTCAGTTAAAGATGCATTTGCTTGAATAAACTCTCAAAATAGGGATATAGACAGTCTTACCTCCATATCAGTAACAGAAGACAGTAATAAAAGATGATGTTTACTGGGGGCCGAATAATATCGACTGTTCTCTGATTATTTAGGAACATTACTTGTTAATTAAGTTTCATAAGATCTCTCTACAAGTGTATATGCTACATATCTACATGTATGTGTGTGTATATATACATGCATCCATACACAGATGTATCTGTATGACTAAATGTTTTGGTAATTTTGCTGGATCTGTCAATCTTTTGAGTTCCACTTCGTGGACATCAGTTTTCCCCAGTGTGTAACTCTTAGACATTTTTACTTAAGGCCATATTTTAAGTAATGCAATAGACACAAGACCCCAAACCAACACCAAAAGGTGTTAAGCTTCTGTTTATCTGTGATCTTCCTTAATTGCTTCAGCGTCTCAGCTTCTGTTTCTCTTTCTCCTAGACTAGTCTCTGACTCTCTCACTCAGAAGAGTGAACCTCTTCTGCTTCTGTTGTCTAAACCAGCTGCTCATTCCTCCTTCCCAAGTAGTGATCAGCCTTCTCAGCCTTCCCAGCTGGCTTGTTCTCATCTTACCCCATTGTCTTTTGCAAGACAAATCCCATTTTTCTCGTTTTTGCAATGGGATTCTATGTGTCCAGTGGAGTATTATGTTATTCTCCCCAGTCCCAGTTTTCTCAGTATTTTTTCAATATAATTTCTCTGGTATGCTTCATTTGACTATTTTTGGCTTCAAGCTGCTTTTTCTGCTATGTCCTTCTGTGGAGATATATACTCAAACATAATGTGTAACATTAGTGAACAGGACATGTAGATAAAACTCAGTATCATGGAGAGTAAAATCAGTCACGAGGTGCTTAAGGTACCTAGCACTTTGGGTTTATAAGGTTTATTCCTGAGAATCATACTGCGGTTTTGCCTTGGCTCTCATGGCAGTTTCTTCTTTTTTATTGGGCGTAAAAAGTAATAATATCATACTTTTATTAGCTACAGAATAAAGAGCTGTTAGCTCTCCCTTTTTATTTTAAATCTGAATACTGGATTGATTTTGCAGTGGGGAGAACTGCGGGTCAGAAACACAATAAACAACAAGTGATCAACAGCAAAGCATTGGTTCAAGATACAATAGAGAATTACAGAGTTCCAGTCAGAAATGATAGAAAGAAGGAAATCAAAGGACACAGTAAAAAGAGAAAGCAAGAATAAATATAAGTAAAAGACTATTGAAAGGACATTCAGATACTGAGAGGATTTTTACTGCCTTCATTTTTTGCTATGGAGCATCATCCTATGCCTTCCAGTATCTGTTTTTTTGAGAGCAAGAACTGGAATGCTTGGCTTGAGTACATCACTGTGTTTGCTTGCACCTCTTGTTAGTGCCCAGACATTAAAAGACAGCAGTTAAAGGTTAACATCCGTGCTCTGTACAAAAATGAACTAACCCTTTAACCACTAATGCTAAATAGCCTAAGTGTTAAGTCTCATGTAGCAGCAAAAGGAGGAAAGTGTTTAAATTGTCAGGGAGACGTGAAGTGCAAACCAGCCTGCCTGTATAACACTGGTCATCCGGGATGGATTGAGCAGCACTTGCAGTGAGCTGTGCCTCAGAGCTGGCTGGTTAGAAGGACTAAAGTTATATTAAAACATAGTCCAAGTGACAGAAAAATAACATTTTCAGCATTGTTCTCCTGGTCAGAAGGACTTGTGAAAGATATTTTAGCTCTTGAATTTATTCCTGGATAATAGTAACAAAGACACTTGGGAAAAAAAAAGCTATGGGAGCATTCCTGATTCAGGGGTAAGCACAGTACTTTGATGCCCAGGTCTAATCATAGGTATGTTTATGATTGTATTTGTTACTTTATGAAGCAAAAGTAATATTATCATAAGCTTTTAGTTACAGACTATGTAGCATCTTTCTTGTTTTATGTGAGAGTAAGGCTGTTGGACTTGCCCAAGGCTGCAGGTTCCTGAGGCACATGAGAAGACAGGGAGTTTGTCCGGGGTTCCCAAATGCTGAGGCCATTCTGTGCAGGGCTGTGCCAGCCCCTCTGGGTGTAGGTTGTGTTGTGGTTAGATCTAGATGAGACAAGTCTTTGTGCTCCTATAACAAGCATCAATAGCCCTGGTACCATGGCTCTTTGCAAGGATGTTTATGGTCTGGAACAGCACGTGCTTAGATTAATAGCACAGAGGTAGTATATTAAAGTTGGTGTGTTCACCCTCACAGAGATACCTGGTGTGGTTTATCCCAAAGAGAGGTTGTACTGGTGGGAATTCTTGTGTGCAGACCTGCCCCCCTGTTCACAATCAACACGCAGAGCTGTGTGCTGCCTCTCAGCAGAGTAGTTTATGTGGCTTTCAAAGCCTTCCCTGAATATATAGAGTACAATCAAATATATCAGAAGCATTTTTGTTTTCTTCTATATCTTCATTTGGCAAGGGGCCATCCAGTCAGCTTGTTTGTGTAGCGTTACATCCTGCCTTGGAGACACACTTTTCATGGCAGTAAAATGCTTTTTATCAAATATATTTATTTCAGGAGAAGAAGTAAGTGTTTCTTTCCACTCAGACAATGACTTGGTTCCTGTGTACTTGCCATCTGGCTCTTCAGCTTAGGATTTTTGTTTTCAAAATATGTTGCAGTACATGATATCTGCAGCATGTTGCACATTTATTTAAACCCCTTTATTTTGGGGGGTTTAGGCTTCCCAATATTCTCTGTAATTTAGGGGTTATTCTTCACTACCATAACATTCTGCACTTAGAATAAATAAAAAGAGAGATTAGATTGTATGGGATATCAGCAAACACTGATAGTACTGTAATTTAATGCAACAGGATTGATGCAGTAGTAGTTTCTATGCACCTGGGAATGAGTTAGGGTGCTGTGTGGGCAGGAGTAATCGGAGGAATGGGTGCAAACTGCATCTCTCTTGGCAGGTGATTGATGACAGTTTTTGAATGTTGCTCCCCAGTGGCTCACAGTTGCTCTTATTCTTTAATATATCTGCACATTAAATTTCTACTTTTAGATTGCAGGTATTTAAAGACCTGTCTGCACTGTGTACAGATGCTGGTCATAATGCAAAATACTAATGTAAAGTGGTAATAATGACAGAATCTTTCATAATTTTTTTTTTTTTTTTTAATTTTAGAACTGATTTGTGACTACAACCTTGAATGATTGTATCTCCAGCACTAGGATCTGGTCTGGTGGTAAACCAGTAGGATGTAGTGACTGGGATGGGTACAAAGGAAAGGTAACCTGTGATTTTCAGAGTGATACAAACAAGCATCATGGATGCTTTTCTTCATTAAATATCCTTCATTTTCTTCATAAAATATCTGATTGCTCCAGTCATTGAACAGGGCATTTAGGTTTTTCATTTAGGTTGAAAGAGGCCCTTGGGATCATCAACCATCAGCCCCACTCTACAAAGTTTTCCCCTACACCAGATCCCCCAACACCACATCTAATCTACTCTTGAACACATTCAGGAATGGGGACTCCACCCCCTCCCTGGGCAGCCCATTCCAGGCTCTGACCACTCTTGCTGGGAAGAATTCTTTCCTAATGTCCAGCCTAACCCAACCCTGCTGCAGCTTGAAGCCATGCCCTCTCCTATCGCTTATTACCTGTGAGAAGAGACCAGCACCAACCTCTCTACAGTGTGTTTTCAAGTAGTTGTAGAGAGGGATGATGTCTCCCCTTAGCCTCTTCTTTCTCAAACTAAACAGTCCCAGCTCCTTCAATCCCTCTTCAGAAGATTTATGCTCCAAGCCCTGAGCCGTGTTCTTCCTGATCTATAGAACTGACTTGAACTCTCACAGGGGCTATCCAGAGGCATGGGGAAGTCAAAGGTTCAAAACTGGGAAAAGCATTAGAAGAGCCTGAAGATAAGGCTAACCGTAATGTTTGCGTAGACTGCCAGGCAGTTCTTTTCCTCTGGAGTAAAGATGTTCCTTTATCTCCAGAAACCATTATTGTGATCATATATTCCAAGAGAATGTAATGAGTTGTTTTTCAGTGATGGGCTCAAATATGTCTCTTTCCTGACCATTGCTCTTCTTCCTCCTTTCCCGTACACAGTTTTTCCCTCTTCTCTAGCCCATCTGATCTTTTTATTTGGAAGCACTGTAATAACTGTAGGCAGTAGCCCTTTCTGCTAACATATAATCACAAAGTGTAACGTCTAACTTGAAAGTCTGCATTGATTTTTAGGGATTGGTACCATTTGTTGTGGACACACTCATTTTAGCGTATTGTGAATCTATCAAAACTGGCTAAGCCAGTTCTACCTTCAGGCACTTCTCTGTCAGTTTGCTACCTCTTTTGCTTTTTGTACCATCAGTTACTGCTTCTGGTTGTTGATTATTTGTTAAGCTTAAAACACTTGCTGTAATGTTGCAGACTCCACCAGTCTTGAACGCCTGAGCTCTGTTTTAATTTATCGAAGAACTCACACAAGTTTCATACTGCTGAGTGTTCTTCAAATTCCACATCCTTGCAGCTCTCTAGTATTTTCAGAACCACTTAAAGACCTCTGCTCAAAGTAAATTTTTAGTGGGGAGGCAACAGTTACCTAGTGAGTGGATCTGCATAGTATTATTCTTCTGTCCCTCCAGATGAGAGGGGGAAATAGCTGTGTTGTGTTCTGCTTCTCTGCCTTGGCCTCCTTGCTGGCTTTAGGGTAAGGCCCAGTTCAGAGCCTTGCTCAGTTGATGCAGTCTCTGTGGGCTACCTGTGATGATGCTGTTACCGCTCGTTGTAATGGCAGCTGATTTGCCGTGTCCTGCTGGGTGCTCTGGCTGTGCTTCTAGGCCTATTACTGACTGAAGTAAAAAGTAAACCTCTCTCAGTCAGTGGAAGGCTTTTTTCCTTCCTTTCCCCCGCCCCGTCCCCCCCCTTGCATTTTCTTATTGGCTTTTTTTCCCTTTTCTTTCTTGCTTTCAGGCTTCAGTTATGTTAGAACATGGTGTTGTGGATAGCTTTTATACTTATGTCAGTGTTTCAACCCTCATCAAAGATCCTGTGTGCCAAAACCAGGTTCTGTACTCACACAAAAATCCTCCCAAATTCTCTGATGTTGCTATGAAGAGCTCAGACTTATTTTTTCCTCCTGGGAGAAGGGGAAGAAGTGGGAAAGGAGTGGGGGTGCTGCTAGATGTAAGAGAGAGTCTCTTTATTTTCCTCCAACTTAAAACTGATCTTTTTGTCTATTCTGCCACTGCCACCTAGCTTCTAGGCGTTTGTTAGCCAGCTGCACTTGTTTTCTCTCAGCCCTTTTCTGTCTGCCTACAGGTTTTTCCAGTCTGTCTGGAAACAGAGTTAAATGTTTTACACCTTAAAGAAACAGGGACTACCCTGTAATTTATTTCCCCCCCCCTTGCATTTTGCTTCTATTGCACCTTCCATACCATTGCTTCATCCCTAAGTGGTGTTTTACGTCAGGTGAGAAACAGTGATTTTTCTGAAAAATAAAGGCTCCTCTTAGTCATCAAAAAGGCACCCTCTGGTTACTTTGTGGAAGGAAAGACTAACAAAAGCTTGGATGAGAAAGAGCTGTTCAATGACAGAGGGAAAACGTAACTTCCAATGTATTTGTCTTGGAGTTAAAGTAAAGCATGCCCTCTATTGACCATGTAACCTATTGATTACACTGTGACCAACGCACGCTCCATTCTCTACCAGGGCTTTTTCATTTAAGGGATATAAATGTCCACAGCTTTTTTCATCTTGGTTTTGAAAAGGGTTACAGCAAATGTAACAAAGAACTGTTTAATAGTTTTGATATCGACTGACCTTATGAGACAGACAGTGTTCTAAGGATACTGATTAATTTGCATTTACGTTATGTAATTTCTAGATAAAATCCTTCATGTTTCATCTGTTTAAAAAAAAACCTTTGCAGTGGCTTATTTTCTACTGTCTGAAGAGGGATTACATAAAGAAATGTGCTACCGAGTACATTTATCAACCAGAGAAAGGCTGCTCTCTTATTTGAGTAGCTTTTCTAAGTGTTCTTGTTTCCTTTTCCCTCTTTGTTTTATATAAAATTGAGACCATCAGGAATATAAGTTCTTACATATTGCTAGGGAGAGTTCTTGAGATGAACACTGTTACCCTTGCACGTTAGAGATGCTGAGTCTTTAACAAGGCAGCTGTTCCCAAAATGTTCCATCATTCTTTTTAAGTAGGCTAACAAAAGGAACAGTCAGAGCAGGTATCTCTTCTAGGCTGTGCATAGTTCAGTTTGACTCCTCTTTTCTCTTGTTTATCTACTTTCCTGTTGGTTTTAATGTTACTACAGAATCATTCTTATAGATTAACATAGGTATTTCCTACACATGTATATATGTGTACATATAAGCATATATGTCGGAAAAGGAATCATATATATATTAAAAATTTATATAAAAGTATGTTGCATCTGTTGAGGGTTGAGAAGGACCATTCTTACATTTAAAGTCCTGTAGAAGTTTAGAAGACAGTGAATTTGCAGTGGTTCTGTCTGTCGGATTATCCTCAGAGGCGCAAAGGTCCTGCATCTCTCTTCATTAAAATGATGTTTGTGGCTGCCTTACCAGTTCTTCCTTAAGGTCTGCCATTCTTGAAACTGATTGCCAATCAATGATTTCCTCCACTCTTTCAATTAGTGCCTCCACATAACCACAGAGCAAGGGGATTCTTCAAGTTTGGTGTTTCTGTGTTTCCTCATTATCTCTGCCTGGGTTGTAAAGTTCTGCTTTTTAATCTTGTTTAGTTATCTGGGTGTTTTAAAACCATTTTATGTCATTCTCACCACCACAGGAAAATAAGTCAAATTTTGATACAGCTCAATGAGATTATTTTTGGCTGCTTTCTGAACTCTAATGAAATGAAGGTTTAATTGGGTTGATATCGTGCCAAAATTAAGGATTTTTTTTTTTTTGCAGTTTGTTTTTATTAACAAAATAAGAAAGTTGGAACTTCCTGCAATTTTATTTTATAGTGTCAAAAGCTAATAAGCTCAGTTATGTGCCTAGGTGTATGTGGAAAGAACAACTGCATTATTAGATGTTTTGTCTACAACTGTAAAGCCAGAGGCCAAATATTCAGAAGAATGCTTTATAAAAACAAGTTACTTTATTAACTAACAGCTAGTATGCCAGAGTTTGAGATGGGTTAAATAATTTGGATGTTCTAGTTAGTGAGATTTATGGTAGAGCCGTGCAGGTGTTCAGGAGACATCATGCATGACAGAAGCAGCTAATTGGGGGTTGGTGTGTAAACAACCGGAAGGGTAAGGGCACAGAAAGGCCAGTGCCCTCAACCATGGTGCCTTGGTTAAGGATGTACCGGATATTCAGTATATCTTCGAATATACCCCATAATCAGTAACATACTACATACTATCTACAAAAATTCATGTGCTCTTCACATGAGTGGCGATGTCCGTTGTCATTCCAGGCTGCCTAGAGCTTCCTCAGTACATTGAGGGTTTGGTGAGTGACACCACGTCGTCTCGCTGTATTGCTCCAATCCTCTTTCTTGGTGAATGAAATCCAGGAGACTTGGATGTCAGTGTGGTTAGGAAACAGGCCTGAGCAGCAGCAGTTGCCTCCTTGACAGTTACAAAATGTAGTTGTGATAGTGGCTCTAGGTTCAGTTGTCATGGGCTTGTCAGCAGTCTTCCAGGAGTTCTCACTTTTATCCTGCTTAAGGTCCCACAGGACACCTTGTCATCTTTGCACCACTCACTACAACTTCTTTCTGGTGCTCAAGAATTGGGTAAATTGTCCTTTAAGAATAATGTTCTGAGCAATATAGATGTAAATGGGCATACTGGGTAAATTCACCTGCAGTCCTGTGAAAAAGAATTGTCAATATTTCTGTGACCATGTTCACTAAGAAAGTTTGTTTCTAGCATTATATGAAAAGAGGACCAGCAGAGAAAGCTGTATAGATATTCAATAGTCATTTAGGAGGGAGAATTGCACAGCTTGTGGGATTACAGAATATGGAACTTTGTACTTCCAGGTTATTACTTTGAATTCAAATACACTCTTGGTAGTAATAGAAATGTTAGCAGATGACAGCTCTTCAGTTGCATGTATGAAATGAGTTGATGTTTTCTGTCCTGCCGGTAATGGGCAGATGCCTGCTCCTCCACAAACCCAGTGTCACAGCTGACACTGTTAGGTCCTTACAGTGGCAGAATCAATGGGGTGGTCAGAGGTTAAACACATAACAGCACAGGCACCTTTTTGACCTTAGATTAGATTCTTCTAAGGTGTTCAGCAGTAGGCTTTGCACAGGGAGAAGTTTAGCAGGAAATAGGTTTCCCTTCTTTATGTAGTATTGTTGAACATGGCTTTGGTGAACAGCAAGGGAAAATTAACGGTAATTTCCAAATTACTGCTTAGTGGCATAAATACCTTACTAGAGGGTATGTGTTATTTCGTATTTTGTATGGCACCAAACAGCCTTTCAACAAGGGAAGCACCTGTAAGAAAAGTGTATTTAAGAAGTAATTTGGCAGAGGCTAGCATTAATTTTTCTCACTTTTTTTCTCTGGGGCTTACCATTGCTGACACCATTGAATAAGAAAGCTAATTTATTCCGGGTGTGTAGGTGTTGCAGAACATAACTGCTTTTGAAGAGAAGATGTAGTGCATTTAAGATGTCTGATTTAAAGACAGTTGTCCTTGGGTGTTTGTAGCAGTAAATTCTGTGACAAGGCCCTGTGACTGCTGTGCAGCTCATTAAGTGGGAAGTTCTACAGCAGCTCCCACAAAAGTAGTTTTTTACTCATGGAACTAAATCACCCTTCTTGTGCTTTCCCAGAGGTTTATTTTCCTTGCACTGTGAGGGAGTTTTATGTGGAGCTGTTGCTATCACACGAATAAATGCAATAGGATAATCAATTGCCTCATGATTCCTGAGATACAAAGGCTACCATGAAAGTCTTAATAAATCTGTCTGCAAATAACCAGTATTACTGAGAACAGAGCTACTGTGGAAAAGACAGACATGGATTGTCAAAAGATGTATATATGCACATACCTATCTATATATAGATATAAATATGCACATACACGTACCCAATGCCATAAGCAAAGGAAGTGGAAGAGGAGCAGTTCGTAGTGGTGACAGAACCCTGTGTACATCCATCACAGGGTACTGTGCCGACCTGCCCAACTGCGTCCTCTCCTGCAGCTGTGGAGGGAACTCCTGGCTGCCTCGAAGGTGGACACCAGCCGTTTTCCTGGGGCTCACCGTCAAGCAAGGAGAGGGCAGATGGGAATTTCTTAGCCAGGGAGTTTGAGCTTGGTGACTGGAAATAATTCAACTTAGTGTGACTGATCACACTGGCTGTAACTGCTCCCTTGGGCTGGAGGCATTATTGGTACAGGGTAGGTGAAGATGCAGAGAAAAGAAGCCTATAGAAAAAAACCTGGAATTATTTAGGAATTTAAAAGACAAACAAGAACAGTTTATTTTTTTTCTTTTCCTGTCTTGATATTCATCTTCAGTTGAAATATATTACTCCTTTTTTCTGTCTTAGATCTTAAATAAGCTTCAGAGAAACCACTGCATACTTCTGCCAGTCTTATAGTATAAGCTTTGTTATATGCATATATATGTAATAATTTGTAAATAACTAAGAAAATCAGTTTACATGCACAACATAGGATATTCATTCCACCAAAGACAATGAGGTTAGCCACAAATTCCCAGACTCTGTATTTTTGTCATTTTTCTTATGAGTTTTTGCTGGCGTTATTAGAAGTTTTTAATAGAAATACTGCTAGATTTTTAGCATTGGAACTAACAGGGACTAATGAAATACGACTTGGCATGGAGTAGCAATCTTAATGCTGGTAAACATGGCAAACGTGCTCTCCTTCCACTTGGGGACAGTTGACACAGATGGCAGAACTGATTTTACCATGTGCTATATGTCTTATTAATTGCTATGCCAATTAATACAAACTCTGAAGCCCACTTCTTTGTTCCACTGTTCCAGGCAGTTTGTCTTCTGTGTGTTCACTGTCAAGTATCAGAGTTTCTATTTTATGGGAACTGTGGCTTCTCTCTTTCTTCTTCTCCCCTATCTTTCACCCTCCATCCCTTCTCTTTCCCCCTCTGCTCCTCCATGTATTGACGCTATTCTATGTGCTTTTAAACTGTGTTGAAGAGCAAGGGTATGTGAACCAAGAAATTATTTACACTTACTTGAAAGCAGTCTGCTCTGTTTGTGGAGTAGGCTTCTCCCCAGTAAAACTAAAAATTTTAATCTGGACTTGTGCATTTGTCATGTTCTTCTGGAAAAGAAGCTCAAATCCTCTCTGTTTCAGGTGTGGCTTAGCATCCAAGCAGAGACAAAGTGACATTCTAGAAACCAGTGTGTGCATGTGCAGATGCCATTAACAATGTTTGTATCAATATAATAGGGGTGGCTGTATCTTTGCATCTACTGTATCTGTTTTAAAAAGGTTTGGATGGACCAGAGGTTGTCCTCTGGTTCCTCTGGGTAAGCTCCTGCAAAAACCATAAAATCATTATGTGAAAAAGAAGATGGAGTTAAATAATTGAACTGATATGCCCAAGAGGGACTCTAGCCCTCATGCTACCTGGTATGGACCAGATAAAGAAAGCCTTAAAAATAAGAATGAGACATTGCATAAAATAGGCTGGTAAAAGTGAAGACAGTAAACCAAGAAATTACTTGAGGACAAGAGATGATGGTGGGAACAAAGAGTGTGTTACTTGCAATTTTTTCTAGGCCTGACAGAACAATAAACAGCCAGTGGGTAGTACTAGGTAAGCTTTGGAGAACACGTAGAATGATGTATATGTTTTTTATGTTCTGGGCTTGTCCTAAATAGCTGGCACTCTATTCTGGGAAAGTCAATTGAGTTATTATTACCAGTCAACAGTGTTGTCTCTGACACGGTTGAGAATCACAAGTGCTGAACCAGTGTCAAATTTGCTGCAGTAGTAAAAGAGAATCGTAATCCAAATCCTTTGTCTTGTGGGAGAGATCTTCAAAAGGTTATGGTTGGAGGCTTGAAATTAGAGTGGTCTGTCTCTTGAGGCTCCTGAGGAGTCAGAAAAGCCCCAGAACTGTGACAATTAAATTCATGATTCTGTAAAAGATTTCATGTGCTAAAACCTTTGCCAGCCACGTACAGGGTGAACCCCACCCTGGGAGTCAGGAGGGCTGTTACAGCCCCCAGCATCGGTTCAGAGTAGGCAACAGTACAGTAGATTTCACCTTGTAACTCTACATCTGCGTTACTACCTGGTGCTGCAGCTTCCTGTGTTTTAGTGGTAAATCTACCATTAGTAGAACTTAGATTTTTAAGAGTTACCAGCATATGTGTTAAATCTATGATGTAGCTGGAATTGCAGTGTGAAAAATAACCCTCTCACAAGGAAATGATTTTAAAATGTTACTCCTTCCATGCAACCGCAGTGCAAACACACTAATTACTAAAAGTGTTTTCTGTCATTTGTATTAAATAGCTGTTCTTTAAATATTTAACGGTTTTAGCAAAAAATACCATAAACACCTGCCAAACTTTACCCGAACAGTCTCATCTCACAGGTGCTTCTGACACCCCTTGTTAGTGTTAGTGCAGGTTAGTGCTGATGGGCGTAGGGATTAGTCTACAGAACAGTGAGCTGTGGGAGAATCTCTAGCATAAGGCAGAGGACAGGGATGCCTTAAGAAATATTTTTGCAATGTTTTGTGATAGGAAGCAGTGCAAAAGTCTTTGAGGGAACAATAAAAATGGTAATGTGGGCAAAGAAGCATTGCTTTGTTTTCTTTTTGTTTCATGGATGTGAATTTATCACAGTATTTTGCAATGTGTTAGTTTGTTCCTATGTAAATAAAAGTGGGGTTTGTTGGATTTTGTTTGTTTGTTTTAAGTAAAGAATCCTTGAGGCTGAAGTTGTAAATGAGAGGTAGAAGTATTCTTTACTCACATAATAGACAGCTAGAAGGTATGCAACAGCTACCTAGTTGATTTTCTCTTGAGTTTGCTTATTCCACTTCAGAAGGGCTTGTATTGCAACAGCAAGAGAAGCACTACATGTATGGCTCTTTAATCCCAGGACATTTGTAGGAGTTGTTCCAGGTGGTTGGGTTTAAATCTTGTTCTGTGGGATGTAAAGCAATATCATGAATTATGAAGGAAATAAATTATGGACTGCCAGGTTATTAATAAATTGGGGGTGGGGGGGGTGGAAGAGTTAATTTAGAAATCATGGTGGGTTTTGCAAAAGCAAGCTTTTTGCTAATGAAGTAGATTACATGAATGTGTGCTATAGAGACTCACCTAGCTGTGGTTAAATTAGGTTTTGAGGATGCTCCTGATGAGAATAGAAGTAAAAAAAAAATAATAATTCTCTGCTTTGTTACTGAATATTATTTTTTCTTGAGACATTTCAGAGAAAACACAAATTACTTGGAAAGCAGTGTTCAAAAGTTGCAGAAAGACTATAATGGATCCATCAACCACAGAGAGCCGATATGAATTCCTGACCTTAACAGGTCCTTCAGAAGATTCCCATGTCTCAAATACATTTTGCAGTATGTTTTGTATGTGTATCTACCATCATTCTCTGTAGAGAAAAATCATGGCAAGGAACCTGGTTTGTTTCCAGTGACAGGGAAATATGATAGAAATACATTTCTAATGGAGAACGTGCCCATAGTAAAAGTCTAGCAGAACTATGGGTAAGTTACAAGATGTTTTCAATCCACCCGTGTTTATTTAAGGATAATTTGATGAAGCAAGACAAGCCCTTACATTATGTGTTTTGATCTTTTTTGGTAATTTATTGATTCTTAAAGCTTTTTTAAAAAGCATGATTGCATTTATCTCAGTTTTTAAAATAAAATAGTAAAATTAGATAAGTCCAAATTACGAGCATCAGGTTTAAAAACATACACTGGCTTGATTTTAATACCTTAACATGTATGGCCTTCATATGCACATCCAGACACTAGAGAATCAAACCCAACCTATGTAAAGGAAAGACAGTGTAACTCTAATTCAGTCTGCTCCCCATCACCATTACTGGGAAAAAACTGCCGTTTCTTTTATTGGAAGTGCTCTGGAAAGTCCCTGGCAGGAATGCAGCTCTGTGGGCAGGAATGGGGGCGACTCGTGTGTCTTCTGACTTAGGGAAAGCAGCAGCAATGTGTTTATGTGAGGAAGAGGGTGATGATGGGATCAGCAGCACTTGCAGCCTTGACCTTCTTGGCAGAGCAAGACACCTCACAAGATCCAGGATAAGATACCAGGAAAGAACCCACAGGTCACCACAGCACTGGTGATTGGAGGCTGTTCATGACTTGCTTTAGCTTTCTCCAAGTGCTGGGGCTGAGGGCTCCGCATCCCAACACTCCATCTCTGTTCGGCTCTAGGCTGCTTCTTGTGATGTATCACACAGCTTTTAAGGCTGTATCAAGTGCGTTGATGGTAGGAATCTATCAAGTTTTAACAATAATCCCGCCCTGGTGAGTTTCTTTTTCCCAGAAATAGCAGCTGATACTTTTTATTCTTCTCCTGTCCTGTAGCACTCTGTGAGGGTTTGAGAATTTTCTGTTTCTCTCAGACACACTTAGTTTGCCCTCAGTGCAATACATTCATTTTCTGAAAGAAGTGGGTAGGCATTCTCTCCAAACCCTTCAGTGGCTTAATTTGATAGATGCTAGATTTGATAGATAAATTAATATCTGTCATTTGACAGTTGATAGGTATGATAGATGTTAAGAGATCAGTAGTGACTACACAGTGTAATTTAATTTGAAGGACAGTTTATATTGCTTACAAATATGTCATCAGTTCTTGGAAAATCAGTACAAGTGGGACTAATAGGACACATCTGAATATCATAACCAGGCTTTCTTCTACAATCCAATCCAATTACAAGGTTTAAATTCACCGTTTTGACAGTGGGTCGTGTGGTGAAAGAACGTGGATGATTACACATTGTGTAAAAGAAAGCCAAACTAATGAAACGGCAGGCTCCATCAGAGGAAATTTATTTTTTCTTCATGGAGAGATAGGATTTGTTTGATTAATAATAATTCAGGAACACAGCTGAGGCGCTGCATACACGGAAGGCCTCACAATGAAGTAATAAAAATGCATTCTAGAAAAGAGCTATTTTGGATACAGGTAAGTTTGTGACAATAATTGCCTGCTTATGAATACTGAGTAAATACTTGAAAAACTTCAGAGCCATCATTGACCATGATATACATGCTTCGTGTAGGTTTCTGATTGCTAGCATTTTTATTCCTTGTAAAAATGTAAATGTTGCTTTTTTAAAAGGTGGAACTTGAAACCCTGAATCAAATTAGTGTTGGTTTTGGTTTGTTTGTTTGTTTTAATTATTGTTATTCTCTAAGATACACTTGATATAGCAAAAGAAAGTACAAAGGAGGATATCAACCAGCAGATTAGATTTAATTGACGTTGCCTGTACAGAGGCCAGTTACAGATTAGGGCCCCTTTTTAACTTAATCAGGGAGAGAATTTAAGTGCATAACTAGACACATTGCAGAAGCTTGGAGTTAAAGTGCATTCTTAAACATATTGCTATCCAGAGGTCTTACATAGATACTTCTTCCCAGTAGTACTTCTTCATTCTCCTAATGTTATTACAATATATTTGTTCATCTGTTTTTTAGAACTTCTTTTCTGTAACTGTCTACAGAAATACTATACGGAGGGGCAGAGTTTAATTTATTTAGGGTTTGTTTTTCTTTCAAGATGAGAGAAGACAGGAACCTTCCCTGCCGTTTTGAGATGAACTGATAACATGCCTAGAAGAAATTATTACAATGTTGTTCCCGTGGTGAGTGGGTGCAATGCCGAGTACTTCATAATCACCTAATAGTAGCTTGACCATTCCGGTATGTTGAGTAAGTCGTAGAGGATCCTTAGTTTTATAGCATAGAGCTGTGCTGGTTAGCGTTGCTGACAGAAAGATTTCTCTTTCCTTTGTGCTAGTCATGATACCAGTTCTCCATCTGCATTTTCTATAGGGGCCCATGCTATGATCTGTCCAAAGGATATTTTTTAAGAAAATGCGGGGATCTAGGATAGCTGCTAAGGTGTGGCAGCGCCGGTTGATGAATGGCTGGTCCTTCTGGCAACATGCTTTGTTGAAATCAGGTTACTCTAGTCTCATTCTTGACCCAAGACAAATCGAGGCAAATAAACTTAAAGCTTAACAATAGTTAGAAGTATTTATAGTAGGCATAGCAGAAGAAATAAAAGGGGAACCGTTCCTAGTTTGCTCGTTCTGTGGCTAGAATGTTATTGACATCGCTGAGCCAATTTAACTGCAGTTAGTATGATGAACCTCTTCCCTGAGTGTTCCCTCAGTACTTGGAAGTAATAGGGTTGAGATTAGGAGCCCAAACACGTTTCTAATATGAAGTGACATACCATTTATTCCTTCTGTGATTGTATAAAACAAATAAAAGAAAAGGTTATATGCTTTATAAGACTGAAGTTTGAAACAACGCAGCAGTTTGCTGCCTTGGTGGCTGACAGGAGTGTTCTCTATCCTTAGCAAAAAGCATAATCTGATTTTGAAAATCAGTTGAGAAATACAGTGATAGCATGTTAATATTTTCCTAAATTCACTTTTGAGCTTACCAATTAGGATATAACATGACAAGAATGTATTTGCATGCGTGTCTTCACATACACTGAGTGAAAACATCTTCATAAATTAGAGTTCTAGTAAATCCCATGTTAACTTGACAGAACAGAAGGGTTAGAGACATTTAAGAAACAATTCTCTAGGAAAGAGAGCTGTTTAAACTACTATTTTATTTAGAATACATCTTGATATTTACATGGACTGATGTTCTTTTTCATTGTATGTTGAAGAAACGATGGCAAGAAATTATTTACAGTGTTGCTTTTATAAGCCTAGGCTTTTCCCAGCGTGATAGCATCCTATGATAAATACTGAGCACGAATAATCTTGCAGCTGCAGTTCCTGATTAAAACTCCTAATTGTGTATGGTTTGTGATACGTAAGCATTAGATTTATGGTCGGATAGATTCACAAGCTTTCCACACCAGCTTCTTCACATCTCTCCTGAGGCATCTTTTCTCTGTGTATTATGTGCTTTGCTGTCAGGTTTGTGGGAAGATTTGTAGTACTGAAAAAACTATGTAATGAGGCGATGTTTTGTGAAAGTTGAGAACAAAGTTCATCTTGGAGGCCTGGCTGGGATTTCATAGAGCAGATAAACTCTACTGGAGAGCACATGCAATAAAACCGCCAAAACATTTTAATGGGGTTCCTTTCTGACAGATTATATTAAAATAACTAACTTATTTATTCTTTAAAATTTTACTAGTTAAAAAATGAAATTGGTCTTCAGCATTTGTGTTCTGGGAACTCTGGTTAATTCTATTGAAATGCTCTAAAGGATCCTTCTCCAGGGTTTTGTTCTGGGGTTTGGTCGGTTTTGTGGTTTTGTGTTTTGGACATGTATGGCTGTATATTACAGGCAAGGAGGCTTCTATTGGTTTCTTAGCACATTTTATAAAGTACAACTTGAGTCAGATTCTTGGGTTCTGTCAACTGCATTGGGTGTCTGTGGTCAGGGGCTGCCGGGCCTCTGTGAGGAGGCACACAGCGGTTCCAGGTGGTTCTGACCTGTTCCAGACGGTTCCCAAGTGGCCCCACCTCAAGGCAGAGCTAAGCCCCTCATGGTGGCCCCTGTGGTGCCTCTGAGAAAATACCTTTCAGGAGGTCCAAACCCTGCCCAGGAGCAAGGAGTGAGGAGACCAGTGTGGGCTGCAGCACCAGGGCAGGGGTTCCCCAGCAGCCCCCTGGAGGGGCCATGGTGGAGCAGGTGTTTGCATGAGAGCCCATAAGGGACTTCACACTGGAGCAGAGGCTTGGGGTGAAACCACACTGGAGCAGTGGAAGAGCTGCCACCCGGGAAGGCCCCCACACTGGAGAGGTGTAGGTCCACAGTCACTGTAGCTACATTGACTTCCCTGAATCTGCGTGGGGTTTTGACCTGAACTTCTTGTCCATAGTATCCACACCAAAAGGTGAACATTGTTAGAAGAAAGAGCCAAGGAATGTCTATCAGTAATTCTACTGGTAGGCCTTCTGCTCCTTAATTCATGAGGCACAAGTTTTAATTATTGCAGTGAGCAACTTCCCTGACCTTTTCAGCTGTCCTTGTCTTTTTGCTTATCCGCTGAGTTGTAAGTTAGACTGCCTGACTTGAAAGTAAAATGCTTCTCTGACTTTTAAGAGACCAGCGATCCCAAAGCAGGTTATAGCAGGTGCTACTCTGGCTTGTTCCTGAGGGCAATACTGAACATATCCGCTAAGTCCGAACAAACCTGAAAACGTGAAGCAGGTAGGAGGGCATATGTGCTGCATTGTTCATCTCTGTAATTGTACTAATTCCTGTTTGTAAGTCAGTTGTTTTTGTGAAGGAAGGTGGATATGTCAAAAGAATACTTGCACTAGTGCCTTTATTTTTATTTTGCAGCTTCACAAATTCATCAGATCTATATAAATTCAGTAGACCGAAAAATTGAAAGTCAGAGGAACAATTAGACATCCAATAATACTTTCTGATCTTGAAAATAATTAAATGTTGATTGATGTATGTTGCCCATACATAAGAATTATTTTATTCTGACAAGTGTTGTCTTTCTATAAAGCGTCTGTTAAGGAGTTAAAGCTGTCATCACACACAGAAATCCAGGTAGTCAGCTATCTCACTGCTTGTTTGAAAGTCCTGCTTTACCTGTGTAGCTGGGGGGATTTATACATATTTACTGCAGATATGAGCTGGTGAGTAGCAGTAGTTTTTCAAGCAGACTACAGGTTCTGTTTTCTTCAGGAACACACAGAATTCCTACAATCCATATTTGTAGTTAAAGGCATATTTCAGGAATGAGCATGTTGGTGTCTCCAAGATGTAATTAAAAAAAAATAAGATAACTATGAGGAGCATGATTTTATTGGGCTGCAAATTAAGTAATTGACCTTATTTGAAGCTCTCTTGGCGTAACTTGCAGTGTTTCTATTGTTATCCCTTCTCCATTTGTTTGGGGATCAGTTGCAGGTTTGCTCCCACCTCATGTTGAGATCCTCCTGTCGTCCTGCACAGAAACAAAAGCTTTAGTAGAGGAGGTGTTTTATCACTTCCTAAAAGTGAATATTCAAACCTCACATTTTTCTGGTACTTTAGTAAATTCCTGTCTTGCATTTTCAGCTCTGATTTATCAAAAACTCGTCATGTGCGAGATGTCCCTTTACTGGATGTCTGAGAAAAAGAGCTGCCTGTAATTAGATTGGCTGTCAATCCTTTCTCCATTGGTCCAGCATAACCAGCATTTGTTTCTTGAACATTAGCCAAAAATTATCTTCTCTCCAGCTGGATAGAGATATTTCATCATCTTTAAAAAACTGAGGTGACCATTATGTTGTTATCGTTAGGCAATTATTTCCTGTTCTCATACAAATTTACCCTTTGACCAGTTCTGGCCATGAGAGATCTGGCAGGGAAGCCAGTGAAGTCTAATCAAAGCTTGTGAGAGCCTCTGTTGCTGTAACACAATTTATTGCCTTCTATCCCTGCTGCCTTTGCCACTGCTCGCATGTTTCCAAAACGTCTCTGTCATCTTTCTTGAAGCTGCCTATTCATAATTGATTACTTTTCCTGCAACATGAAAAAAAATACTTGACACCCAGTGGCTGTCCCAAGTTGGAAGAGGGGCACCATCACCGGGTTTTATTGCACAGTGCTGGAACTTGCTAGGGTGTTGGCTGGGGGGCTCAATATTGCGTCTCTTTGGGCACTTGCTCGTGACTAAGAAATGACTCCAGGCATAAAGTCTCTTACTGTTCTTTATTCCCCTTCTGTTTATTTTTTTTTCCTGGAGTCTCACAGAGATCTTCAGCCCTCTGTGTAGGGCAAATCCCTGCACTGCTCTCCGGTGATTTCCCCTTCCTTTGTGTGAGAATTTCTAAATAAAAATCTATGGGAGCGCATATGTTTCTTATATGAAATATCAGATGAGCTTTAAATGAAGTTTGGTAGAAGAGCGATGGTATCGTACTGAAGAAGGTGAATGGAGGACCAGCAAGGTGATTAGAAGGTTGGTTGGAGCCCAATGACACGTGGAGAGAGGCAGGCAGAACTGAGTTTGTTTAGTCAGAAGAGTAAGGTGGTATTTTCTTAGCTAGCTGATAGTGTACAAATATGGAGCCAGACTCCATGGAGTGCACAGGATGAGAGGCTGCGACACAAGGAATTCTTCTCAGATATTAGGAGAAAAAATCTCACCAAAAGGGTTACACAAGCACTGGAGCAAGGGCCTAGGGTGCCTGTGGAATCAGTATTCTTGGATATATTGGTAGAGTTGGGATTGTTTAAAAAAAAAGGTACACTTTGCTTCTACTTAAGACATGTTATGGTTGACTTTTTTCCTGTAAACAATTGTATGGATATTTAAGTACATTTAAGTAAATATTTTATCTCAGGAGTAAATTACTCATAACTGATTTGGAGAAACAAAGTAGATTTGTGAATCAGAGGGTATTTGTTTCCATCTTTCTTTGAAGCATCTGGTATGACCACAGGGAGAGAGCAGATACTGAGCTGGGTGGGTCACTGACCTGAGCCGACACTTTAACGCGTGTGCTTTTTTCATACAACTGAGTAGCTGAACATAAAACTATTTAATTTCAGTGTTCTCTATTGTGCTTCCTACTTCTCATACAAGTTTCCAAATTTTATTTTCATCTGGATAAGATTTTTATTTTTTTTTGCATTAACTATCTTATGCTATAAATGATACAATTAATATATGAGTGTGTGGGGAAATCATCACCTTTTGAGAATTCAGTTTTGTCTGCCCTCTTTGTTGTGACATTTAAAATTTATTTTTAATCCTAAATCCCCTCTCACACAGAGTTAAGAGTCTTGAGTTGCCTACGTGCACTCATGAGCTGAGACGGGAAGAAAAGGAAGCAGCTGATTTTTTTTCCTTTTTAAAATTTCAGCTATATTCATGAGTTATTACTTTTTCCCTACCCTGCTGTTTCCCTCCTCTTCTATTTTCTAATGAAGTTATGCAGATAAAGATTTATAACATGTAAGCTTAATGGCACTAAACACTTGTTGTTTAATTGGTAGAAATTTGGGAAAGAGCCCAGACTAATTAACACCAATTCCTACTCTATTGCCAGTTTTTAATAGATCTTGGGATCAGATCCTTTTGGAACTGAAGTTATATTGAAGGAATGTTGGAAGTAGAAAATAAAGTTATATATGGCCACCTTGAGAAACCATCTGTTACCAGAATAATGCTTGCTTTTTATAAGTAACCAGAGATACATACAGTATAAACAGCGAGTTTCCCTTTTGAAGCATTATTCATAACTACATAAACTCTCCTGGAATTCTCTCCAGTTATATCTGTACACCTTTCATTTCACAATTCCTTTTCTCTTCCTTGAGAATAAAGTATTTAGTGAATACTGACTGGCTTTGCTATAGGAAGTCCCCTGAGTGATAATTATTAAAGGTCATGACTAATTTGATGTTTATGAAAATACACAAACTAGAAAAATGAGAACTCTATACAAATACTTCATTAAGTATCTAAAAGACCCCAAAAAGGAAAGATTAATTACAGTACAAACAGGATGAGACTTAAGTTTGAGTATATTAAGCATGTGGTCTTCACTAGCTATTCCAGTTCCTTTCTTCATGGTATCACCAGAGAAGGACACTTCTCAGTGGAGATGTGTCTCTGTTACCAGCAGGAGATGAGTAGCTTAGATGGCATAGCTAACTTGTGGACAGTTAAAGCCAGGCTACATGAATCCAGCCTGTCAGAAAAATGACTCAACATTTGGATAATTTTCTGCAAAGCTATTTGAAAGAACAAGAGCATGAAAGAAGTTTAGTGATATCAGAGTTGTCTGACTTTTGAGCATCTGTGTTGTTTGGCTTCCATGTTGTTGCCCAAGTGGTTATTAGAGGAATTCTCACCTTCTTCAGACTGGCTTCTTGAACCTTGGTCGGTTTAGGAGCAGGATTCTCTGGATGTTAAAGATGATGGCCTGTGATTTACTACCCTGTTCCTCTGAATTTCTCCACCGCTGCCTTTATTCTCTAGCTCAGAGACTGCCTTAGCTGGCTATGATTTTGTATTTCTCTTGGCACTACAGCATATTGCTGGTCAGAATTCACAAGTTAAAATTGTCAGTGTTAAAACAAGAAACCCTTGTTAAAGGCCTCTGTTTGCCCTTTGGAATACACTGCTGTGGGGAAGTGTCAGGGGAACGTAAGCTCAAGCAGCCTGTCATTGTACACTAATGCAAACCCTTTGTTAGTCTTGGTAGAAGGAAGTATAAAACAGGAGTTACTTGATGTAATTCTGCTAAAATACTTGATATTGGATGTCTTGTTGCTCCCACTAGTGTTTGAAATATTAGCCTACAGTGTTTCCCTTCAGTTAAATGGACTAAAAGATCTAATGTCTGTTTGTGTAATGATCTCCTCAGTTCTTAACTTACAGCACTGAATGCAGGTAAGTATTTTGACAGGGTACCCGCAGAGATGATGGAATTTCTGCCACTCCAGTTTCTTAAGAAAAAACCTGGATAAAAATCTTTCGGTCTGGTTGATGTTAGTTTGATCTTGCTTAAGAGATGTTGCATGGTCTGTAAGATCCAGGCAGGACCATTAGTTAGTTATTTTGCATCCAGAAAGAAAGCTTTATTTCTCTTTGCAGAAATTTAAATTTTGGGTTCTTAGGGAGAAAACATAACTTTATAGCAAAGACGTGCTTCAAGGTAGAAATGCATTTAGTGTGCTTCAATCTTAAATTGTATAATGTGAAGATGCATGGAGATGGTTGGAGGTGAAAGTGTTTTGCGTGTTGGCCAGACTGTGATTTTTTTTTTAGTGCCCAAGCATTTTTCACATTTTTATTTACCTGAAGACGACAGAACACTAACCAATTAGCATATGGTTATATGAAACACAGCAGATATTCCAGTTGGTAAAAAATAATCTCAAATGTGTTATTTGTCATCAAGGTGCACGGTATGTGACTGGCCTCCTAATGGCTTTTAGAGAAGCGCTCCACATCATTTGAAACAAGCTTTCTTATCAGTCTGTCTCGCAATTAATTTAATCTTGTTTCTGTTATTTCCACAGTATTTTTCAATTCAGTGAACCTCATTACATTTGCAAGTGCATTAAATTAGAGTCTGGATAGAAGAAGAGAGATGATTATCAGTTAATTTAATTATGTTTCTACATTTGCCCATTTAATGATATGTCTGCCATTGTTGTTGCCAGCCTTTACTGCAGTAGCACTGTGCAGAAATGAGTTCTGATTCCATGTAAAGTTTATGTTATCTGATAACTCCTGACAACTAGTGGAGGCACATGTTCAGGAATTTCTAAGTCTAATCAGAAATTTACCTTAAGTGCAGTGGCTGCAGTATGGAATACTTCTACTACGTTCACTGCATCCTCGTGATACTCTCTGAATTTGCGTATGTGGCAATGTTTTTACAGAGCTTTACATCATTAATTTAATTAAGAAACAAAATTTTACATTCTTACTATAGCTTGGAGCAGCAAGGAAGCATGCCCTCATGCAGTTCTCTTCTTTGGAACAGTTACACAGCGTTGTGAGGAGTGTTCTTGCTTTTAAAGAGGAGGAAAAGAGCAAAGTAAACAAACACAAAAATTCACTGATACACGATCCTTCATATAAATTACTCTTTTATTAAGAAAATTCTATGGTCATTCAGGGAGATGCTAAAACCTGAATTCGAGTACTCCTCTTCTAATATGGTAACTACTATTTTTATAGTTTTTTGCAACTCTGCAGTTTTTTTCCTTAAGGTTTTTAACCCTGTGTTTGAAATTTCAAGATGTATGGCCTTTGCCCCAGCATCTGGAAATGCTCAGGATCCAGATACAGACTTTCTCCAAAGCGTGTGCAGCTGCGTGCTGAAGCATATATCATTGCATAGCTCACTAAAGGCAGAGCCATTAAGGCAACACTTTTGATTATTAGACATTTGTAGA
>VZTM01037242.1:0-17013 GCA_013400555.1 Jacana jacana | reverse complement strand
GGTAGCCAGGTAAGTTACTCTTTCCTTTCAATGGCCTAAATGAAGGAGCTGACAAACAACAAAATCAATTAGCATAGATAGCTAATTGTCCATTTGGATTAATTTCTCTGTAGCTCAATTTGTTTGCTGCTGGTTTCATTAGCAATAAATAGTAAGTGTGGTTTCATGGAGAAGTCAATACACAGCTTAAAACAAACAGCAGGATAAAAAAGACATTGAAGAGATAACTAATTGTTGGGAAAAAAGTCACGTTAGAATGCTTGTAAACAGAGGTGATATAGTAAACTCAGGTATCAGTTTTCTTTTAACATTTTGCAGCAGTCATCATTTCCATATATAGAATTATGTGAAATTGGGAACTTCCCTTATAGCTGGCAAGGCTATAAATAGGTACTCATAACTTAGAAATTTGTTTTTCATTGTGGTAAAATTGTATTTTCACTCTTAAAGCCTGTGGAGAAATAGTTTCAGAAGTAGCCAAAAAGACTTACAGAAAGGAAAGGCTGTTGAGGACACCCAAGTATCAGCATACTGACAACTGTGAATTGTCGTAATTTCTTTTTAAAGATTATTGTGGAGTGCACATCAGTACCTTAACATGATAAGGTTCGGTATGGTCATGTGTGCAGATTTAATTACAACTTGGCTTACAGCAATTATATAATGGAATTGCAGTCTGAATTAAAAAAAAATAAATTAGTCATTCCATTACTGTGCATAATCACTTTGATAGGTAGCTTTGATTTTCTTTTGTCTTAGTAGATAAAGATAATTTTATTAAAAATGCCATTCTTTCTATAGAAAAATTCTCCATCAGTTTAGACGAGGATATTGTGTGTGACCTCTGTAATTCAGCCACTGCCTGATATTCTTTCTTTGTTATTAGGGTAGTTTTCTACCACTGTTTTTCTCTGGTGGAGGGTAATAGAGAGAGCACAAAGTACTAGTGGCTCAGAATCGACAGTCTGAAAAACGATGAAGAAAACAGTATCTGATGGCAGCCTCATAACAGAAGAGGGGAAAAAAAGTTAAATCACTTTTCTAGAACTACTCTGATTTTTTTTTGTCTCTTTGTTCTAAAATTCATACTGAGGAAAAAACACAACTCCAATTTAGTCTATAATGATGCTTTAGGAGAAGCTCCTTGATACTAACCATGTCAGCCTGATTGCTTTTCTGACTGCAGTTTTCAATTAGGCATAATGTGCTCTATTCGTGTGTGAAAGGAGGGGAGCTGGGTGAGGATTTTTTGTTTTTGTTAGCAAATCATTAATTTGAGTAAGCACTTACAAGAAAAGCGTGTTGTAGCTGTATGCAAGTTATTTTCTAGGTTGAAGTAAATATAGCTAACTTGATTAAAGGTGCACTTCCTGAATGCTGTCTGTCACAGAGAGGTTTAGAGCTGGTTTTTTTAAAATAGATAGAAAATGGTCATATGATAAGTCAGTAATAACCTAATAAGTATTTGACTTCACCTATAGTAGTTGGTAAAGAATTGACATGTTTTATTCAGACGAAACTGTCCTGTTTTTCAGAAGGATGTTTTCCTACTTTTGAACATTTTGGTTTATTTAATGGATTATAAAATGAAAATTCAGTCTAGTATTAAAAAGCTGTTACATTGTATCTGTCCCTTTCCCATCCCTCTTCTGTTACCTGACAGACAGAAGGAAATACCTTGCTGTGGAGAATGGGAAGACCTCTGTTGACAATCCCAGGTGTGCATGTGTATTTGTATGAAGGAAGGTACCGTGTTTAAATTTCTGTTGTGAAACCTAACCAGTAAGCTGTGAATACGCCCACGTAAGTTCTTATGACTGAGAACTGAAATGATTTCTCAGTAATACGCTGCTGCTGAATGTAATAAGATTCCTAAGAATAAGAGTGGAGGCCTGGGAAGGAAAAAAAAATTGCACGTAATTTGTGAGAGAGCCTGTGGAAAATAATTTTAAAGTAACCTACTTAGCAGAAGGGTACTTAAAACACCATAATATATGGCCTTACCTCCTTTTATAAATTGTTTTTTTTATAATATTTTGTTTACTTCCTGCAAGAAGTGTTTCATGGACTTGCAGCAGGTAGATGGACTCTGCCTGTCTCTCCAAACATCAAGATGTTCTGTTCAAACCTCCTTCATGACCTACAGTGACCATTGTATGGTTTCCTGCTCCTGGGAGGAGTAGCTTAGAGACAGTCCAGGGACATGTTCTGACAAAGTGGTAACATCAATTTAGATAATCACAATTTATTGCTTTTAAGAGTACAGTTCTGTCTTTTATGCACCCTACTAGATCCGAAGTAACTGCAGTGGCAGGAGCTGTAACTTCTCTGATTTAGGGCACCTCTTCATTTTTTTGTAGATAAATCCTGAGGTTGGCTTTGCTGCAACAGTAGGCAAAACTTGAAAGTGTCCATTGCATGGGGCAGAAGCTCTGTTGTCTTTATTGTAGTCCAGCTCAAATGAAACATGCTAGTTAAAT
This sequence comes from Jacana jacana, assembly GCA_013400555.1. Taxonomy (NCBI): domain Eukaryota; kingdom Metazoa; phylum Chordata; class Aves; order Charadriiformes; family Jacanidae; genus Jacana; species Jacana jacana. The sequence goes on along the minus strand of VZTM01037242.1, from coordinate 14,533 downwards.
TAGAAGGAATGACAAATTGCTAAGATTAGATGTTGTTTACAAAAGATCGTATTATCTTGAGCTGGGACTTCAAGTTCAACAAAACCCTATCCATTTTATTACTGGCTGGTATTTAATTAAATGTTCCTGTTTACTAAGCACCTTTACTTGCCTGCCTCTGCCTTTGGACCTTCTTGCATCATGCATATTACTGCCAGGCTTCAGGCTTCATTCCTTTTTTGTGTTCCAGATTCACGCTTCTTGCTTTCACTTGTTTCCTGATCCACAGAACTTTGTCATTGGCAGCCACGAGTGACCTTGTAGTTATATTTTGGCATGAACTGTGCTCATCCTATTGCTTTGTATAATCAGTTAATGTATTGTTTTCTGGTCTGAGATCTAGGTGTTACTTTCTGGGACAGGGAACATCAGACAGAATCTTGGTGCACCTGTCTGCTAACTAAAGAATAACTAAAGCCTATATCTGCTTCAGGTTCCTGGGAGGGACTGTATGCAAAACAGCTGCTGTTTGTGCTGAGCTTTCCACATTGCTCCAGGTCTGATTTGAGTATACCTGGTTTCGAAGGCACTTTTCACATATTAGTCTTCAGACTGGCTGTGGTTCTGGCATAACATCCTGCTGGCCAGATTGGAGGGATACGAATTTTGATGGGTGTACTGTTCAGTGTATAAGGAACTGGCTGGATGGTCACATTCAGAGGGTGGTACTCAATGGCTTGAGATTCAGATCAAGTACCTGAAATGCTATGTGCAGGTCTGGAGCCCTCAGTATAAGGATAGGGACCTGCTGGAGCCATGAAAAGGATCAAGGGGTTGGAGCACCTCTGCTACGAAGACAGGCTGAGGGAGCTGGGGTTGTTCAGCATAAAGAGGAGGCTCTGGGGAGACCTAAGAGCAGCCTTCCATTACCTGAAGGGAGATATTCAAGGTGAGACTTGACCAGGACCTGGGCAACCTGGTCTAGTTAGGGGGTGTCCCTGTTGACTGCAGGGAGATCGAACTAGATGACCCTAGAGGTTCCTTCTAGCCTGGAACATTCTATGATTAATTTTTTTTTTTATTTTTTTTTTCTCAGTGGCTCCTCAGTTTCTCTGACCTCTTCTCCTAATCTAGCAATTTAATCTTCATTTCTTCGGTTTCAGGCAACTTGGTGCAATTTTCTAGTTTTTCCACCCACCTTGAATTTGGTCTTTAATCTACAACCCCTGTATTTATTTATAGGATAAAGATTAACATGTACAATAGATTGAATTTTCAGCTCTGTGATGACAAATATGCCTACTGGAAAGCGAAGGCACAATCTTAGACTGCGCATTAGAAACACATAAGAGGTGGAAAGATCCTACAGCTGAACTTCACAACTGCTTAGATTTCAGATAAAATTATTTCAAAATTTTTTGTGGTAAGGCTTCTGTCTCTTATGCTTGTGACACCCTTCTATGGAACACTGATACCACATTAAAAAAGGGCTAGTATTTTACTTTATGAAGGCTGGCCGTCTGGTATTCAGCATTTGTTTTATCTGAAAAAGAGTTACACTTATGATGGTGTGTTGGTTGCAGGAGCAGGAATTAATCTCTGGTTTTCTATGATTAATGTTTTTTGTTTGTGGGTTTTTTGTTTGTTTGGTTGGTTGTTGGGATTTTTTTTTAGGTGGGGTGGTAGTTTGTGTGTGTGTAGGTGTGTTTTTTTTTCCCCATGGATGACAGGCATTCTTAAAATGACACTTTAAGGTTTGGTTTGTTTTCTGAAGAACAGTAATCCTTATGCCTTATTGGCAATGTGCTGATGGCAAAAGCACTTCTTTGAGACACCAAAATTACAGGTAATTACATGCTCTTTTAATGGATGGTCACTGCTGTTGGCCTAAAGTTTGAAGCAGTCTTTCAGTCTTTTGTGAATGTCAAGAAATTCTTGTTATTGTACACACTCTTTGAAGAGATTTTAAAAACCAGACAAACAACTCAGCCAGTTTTAAGTGGTAGACCAGTTTAAAGTTACTTGAACATGTTCAGCTGGTGACAATAAGTTTTACAGTTTAAATATTCCTTTTTAGATATGACATGACACAGAAGTTGCAGTTTGCTTGTATCTATATGAGCTTGTTGCAATTCTAAGTGTTCTTCTCCAGAAGCAGATGCCGCTGAATTATATCAGCATTACCCTGAAAGTCAAATGTGTGAACTTAGTGTCAGAAGATTTGAGCAGTTCTGGGAAATAAATAAATCTACATCTTAATTTTTTTTCTTTTCAACATATTTGGTTTGGAAATTACTTTTGAAAGATAAAAGCAATATGGTAGCATACTGCAGAGATGTATCTTCCTCAACTACCTCATTACAGTTCTGTTTGGCTAGCTTTAAAATACTATTTAGCAAATGCTTTTTGGCTGAGAAATGTTAAAAATTAATCAAAATGGGTTTTTTAAAAAACATTTTTAAAATACTGTGGCAATTTTCTGCCAATTTTTCATGAACTGATGTACTCAGAAATTATAACTGTGTCTTCCTTCTGTATAAATAAAAATTGGAACCTGTTTCATGAATGAATTTAAGAAATGTGTTTATGCTTCAGTGGATAAAATAGTTAAAGGGTTTTTTTTACATTCAAAAATAGGAGGTGTAAGACTGTGCTGTACATCTTGTATTTGTTTACAAGTAGATTCTGTTTTAAAGATTTTGTATTTGATCTAAAAATAAATTGCCATGAATAGCAAATTGTACCTGCTTTATCATGCATAGGAATTGGAATCCAGCTAGTTCATTATTTTTGACAGGATTTTCTTTTAATTTAGAAACTCTGTGGTAGCCTTTTTCTTCAGATAAAGCATGCTAAATATTATTCTGTAAGATTTATGTAAATAACAGAAAATGACATTAAGGCACTAGAAGTAATGGATTTTATTCAATGGTTAATAAGTTAACTAATAAACAAGTTGCCTTTGAGGTTTAGAGAATTCTTTGTACCTTTGACAAAACAAGTGACATTTTAGGAAAAATTTAGTTAACTTACGTTAGTTGACTTTTAGAAGAAAAGATTAAGAAAAAGGCTAAATTATAAAATCTTGCTAGTGAAATGTAATTTTCATTCCCTGCTCAGCTCTGGGCAAAAAAGCTAGCTTTTTGCAACCTTAATATTAGAAACTAAAGTAATTGTTTGGAACAGCTGTGCAAATTCTAGAATTAATTATTTTAAATTATAGTAAGTGAACTAAATGTGGTTCTCTAAAAAAATTCTCTAAAATCTCTGTGATTTTATAACTTCTAAATGTACTCTCCAGACAAATGTATCACCTATATAGTCCTTGTCTAATATTTCTACAGTGGGATCATGCATTAGAATTCAGATGGCTTATTACAGCAGTGTGTACGTACCTAGTTGTCATGCATAAACATTTGTTTCAAGCCTCAAAACTCCTGAAATATCAATACAGAGGCAGTATTTTCTAGCCAACCCCTCACGGCGCTTTGGATGTGATTTGGTACTTTGTTGAATAAAAAGATATTTTAAACTGTACTTACTTTGCACATGATATTGTATGAACTGCATGAGAATTTTCGACTTCAGAATCTAAAACAGTGATTCCAAAATTTTGCTGGGTTTGACTTCCAATTGTTTCAGGTTTGCAACCATAAATACAAGTTTAGGCTATTTATTTTTCTGTAGAGTCAGTCCCATATTCCCTTTCTTTCTCCAACTTTTTTCTCCTGTTCTCCCTGCACTCCTGACCCTGGGATTTTGAAAGTGAGATTAAGAGGTAGAAGTACAATTTCACTTTAATAAAATACAGATCCTTTTTGCTAGTCCTTGGGAAAGATAACTTAAAATTTGAAAAGGAAAAACTCTGAAAATAATTTGAATTACATAACCACCTTTGGTGGTTTGGTAGTTGTACTGTTAATCTCAGGCTTACATTTGTGAGTGAATATTCATGTTTTTGCATATATTCAAAATGTTAACTGTAGGAAAATACAAGATGGGTATTAGTAATATAGGATAAAGAGGTTTTAGAGACATGTCAAGCTGAGTATTAGGGAAAACTAAATGTTATGATTAAATATGACATTTGAATATATTGAGATGAAGGAATCATTAAGACAGTCAAATAAACTTAATCCTGCCTTTTTTTTTTTAGTACCATTCACAAGCACCATAATTACAGTTGTGGTATTTCAGTATTTCTGCAGATTAGGGAAAAGATTTTAGAAGAAAGTCTTTGCTTTCTTNTCCTGTAAGATATTTTATTACTTTTCTATACTTAGGTAGAAAATATTCTTGTTTTTCTAAGTCAAGCTTCTGTTGTTTCTTTACTAAATAGAAGACCAGGACTGCAATATGCTTTGCAAGAATTATATTTTTTTCATTAATGAAGTTGTCCATAATAGAGAATGTAGTTTAAGTTATAACTGCCTGTCATAAATACATATTTCAGGAGCATCTTTTATTAAACCATTAATGAAGAATATATTTTATTGTATGAACAGTTTGTATCCTAATGTAGGTTATGATTATTACTGCGTAGAAATAGTGTATGGACATTAGTTTAGAATTAGAAATAGATTATAGAATTTGTTTTCAGAAATTTCTTTCAAAACTAAAATAAATTTACTTTCTGTACCTTTTTTTTCTTTCTGTATCTTGGTTAATCTGAAAGTTTTAACAAGTTCAGTTAGAAAGTAAAGCCATGTTTTAAAAATTTAAATTAAATTTTAAATGCTTAATTGATTCCTCTCTGTTTTATTCCTAAAACAATTAAATCTGTAAGAAAAATTATGAGAAATACTAGAGGAGACTGTCTGCTGCTTGCTGGATTGTGGAAGATATTGCAGAGGAACATCAAATTTTTTGTCTGTGAGATTTCAAAACGTTTGATCTGAGCCCTTAAATATTTGTGAATAAAGCACACACCAGTTTTTAATTAGTATAGGTTCATTCTGTGGAGAAGATTTAAAAACAGTAGGATAATATTAGCCAGCAATTGCAAGCAAGTGAGAGAGGGTATTACTGTATGTTCTGCCCACTGTCTGCATCTTAATTATTCTAACAATAAAGTCAGGTCCCAAGGTAGTATAGAATCAGTGCTAAAAGTTAAACAAAGTAGCTGTTGATGAAGTGTCATGTTTTGGAAGGTATTTTGCAAGATAAATGGTATTAGTGAAATAAAATAGCATAATAGAGCCTTCTTAATTACCCTGATAACAAAATAATATGATTAAGGATTTGACAGTTAGGAAATATCAGAGATTAGACTGACTGTATTACCTTATATCGCATCTAATCCCCTTGCTTTTATGTATAAAATGTAATTCTATATGTACGTAGTGTTTCCATGGAAACTGTTTCTCATTGATTTTATAGGAAGGACAAAATTCAAAGAGTAAGTGCTAATTATTTTTTTCTTTTCATCGCTCTGTGCACGACCCCATTTCTCATTCATTAGTAAGTATTAAGTCACACTCAAAAGACAGCATTTTTATTCTGCCATACCTTTTTTCTGTATCAATTATCTTTATATTACCTAAAAGCTTCACAATCTTTAATTAATTTATTTTTATAGTGTCACGGAAGATGATATCCCCGTTTTCATCCTTACTGTCATAGTAAGCGACAAAGTATGTGTGTGTGGATTTTAGGTTTGAAATACCCACTAATGCTAAATGTTTCACCTGGAGCAGTGAATATTAACCAGTGGGTATCAATATGTAAGCTCACTATGTTCAAGTACCTCCTTTGGCTTCAGTTACAAATAGAAGCTCTGAGCCTTTCAGCACGTTAGATTCCAGAGCATAAGTCAAATCTCCCTTGTTTTGTTTGTGAAGATATCCCAGTGTTTGACATCTCAAATGTTTTTAATTGTAGATTCATTATGGTATTTTTATCTGCTTCTGGTGCTGCATTGCAGAAGTAAAAGAAAGTGTAGTAGCAAAAAAATCCAATACTTGCTGCAGTAGAGAAATTGTTTTAAACTGCTTGTGTGGTAACTAAGGTAACCAGTTCTCATAAGAAATTGAGTTTATATTTATCAGTTTACAGTATGTAGTTTTATGTGTGTACATTTTTAATAGAATTTTTCAAATTAATATCTAAAAGTATGCTAATGAATAGACAAGCTTTTTCAGTGCTTGATGTAGTTGACGTGACATACATATGTCAGCAATAGATGAGTCATTTGACTTGGAAAAAATCAACCCGACATCGGAAAAGAAACAGTCACTGAACTACTTAATACTCCTTGATCTTTGTTTTGAAGTTTTGCTTTGATGTTTATTCAAGCCTGTGAGAAATATTGCCAGCTTATGTTTGGACTAGCTTTGCCTGTAATTTACATCACACATTGAATCATGGACATAATTAGGGTGGGAGGGAGGCCCTCTTGTACAACCTACTGCTCATAGAAGGTCCAGTTAGATCAGACTGCAGGTCTTGCCCCAACCAGTTTTGAATATTTCTAAGGATAGATATTCTACAATGTTCCAGTATTTGATGCCTCTCCTGGTATACCTTTTTCTCCGTACACCTAGTCAGAATTTCCTGTGTTGCATTTTATATCTGTAGTCCCTTCTCTTAGTTCTGTGAACCTCTGAGAAGAGGCTGGCTGTGGCTTCTCTGTCTCCTCCAATTAAAGAGGACAGTAGGGTCTTTCCATGGATTTTGATCTTAAAATGCAAAATAACCATTTGGTGGTAGGAAAGGTCATTGAGAAGGTGAGACTAGTACAGTTCATTCCTAAATCTGTAGTCTAGGATAGTTCAACTTGCAACTGATTTAAGTTGGTTTACTGGAATAGTGGTCCACCAAGGTCAGACTTTTTTATGCCTGTGTCTGTGTTTTGAGAGATTATTAGTAGTTCAATACTACTACTAGCTTGAAGGTGGCTGCTTTAGGAATACTATAACTTTTCGGTAAGGTAGGACAATCTTATGACAGGGAACAGGATCATAAGACAAGAAAAAATATATTTCCATATTCTCCATTTAGTTCCATGTCCTTTCTATTTTGAGGACTCCAGAGCTGGACACAGTACAGGTGGGGTCTCATGAGAGCAGAGTAGAGGGGTAGAATCACCTCCCATGACCTGCTGGTCATGCTTCTTTTAATACAGCCCAGGATGTGGTTGGCTTTCTGGGCTGCCAAAGCACACTGCTAGCTCATGTTGAGCTTCTCATCTACCATCACTCCCAAGCCCTTCTCCTCAGGGCTGCTCTCCAGCCATTCTCTGCCCAACCTGTATTTGTGCTTGGGATTGCCACATCGCAGGTGCAGGACCCTGCACTTGGCTGGGATGAACTTCATGCACTTTGCACTAGCCCACGTCTCGAGCCTGTCCAGGTCCCTTTGGGGTGTCCTTTCCCTCCAGCACGTCAAGCACACCGTCTCCCAGGTGATAAAAGAATGAGGAAAGACTGAGCACAACCTTGACTCCATTGCTCTACACTTCATCTTTCTGCTTAGTAAAACATGAACTGAATAGAAGAGCAAAGACCCAGCAGTAATTTAGAAATAGAGTACTCTTTGAATTCTTTGTCAAATATGCCAAACCTTTAGCTTTTGTATAATTCCCTGTGACTGATATTAGATCCGTTTGTGCATTATCTGCCAGTTGGAATGAATTCTGGCATCCCAAAAGTGGTGGTTTTGACATTAATGCAACTTCAGAGAAATTAGATTTTCTGTAAAGCTTTAGCAGCACTGAAAATAAATACAAAGGGTAATAAGCAGTGCGATGATCTTTGAATCTGCAGCTTCATGCTATCCTCTATCCCAGAAGGGTAATGTAATTTCACAGGAAAAGGTGCTAAGATGTATCACTTATCTTTCTCTTCCATGCCTATTCTGTCAACTGAGATGTAATTGTCAATCAGGAAATAGATAGAGGCATACGTTTGAAGGCAGAAAGAAAGGAAGGGAAGGGGAAATACAAGCATGTTGATGCACAGTTTTGTTATGAATTCTGACATACATTTAATGTATTAAAACCTCTGCTTTGAAGTACAAATAAAAAGCACGTATTCTGTCACTAATGTTATCATATTGATTTTGATAGCCTTTTATTTATGTGGTACTAATGTGAAGACTTTTCTGTAAAGTAATTGTGGAATTCTGAGTTAATCAAGGTACTTCAATACAAAATGTAAAAGAAGAAAAACTTCAGTGGTTTTAAAAGCTGCGAATAGATTACAACACGGGTATGAATTATTGAAATGTACATTTTTACTATGACAGAAAGCTCAAAATAGTAACAGTTCTTATCATTCTCTTTGTTCTACCAACCTTACTGGATACATTTAGGTTTACAAGGAAATCTGTAGAGATTCAAATTGACTAAAATATAATAATTAACAAAATTTCCTCCTTATTTTATTTTATTTATGCCAATTTGCCAAGTAAAAGCCAAGTCCGCATTTCTAGCCCTAACCGTAGAAATCAGAACAGAACAATCTGACTGGTTTTTGTTTTGGTTTTGTTTTTCTCTTGAGTATTGTTTATAGATTTCCATTTCAAATTGTGTTATGGATTATTTGAAATTTCCATCTTACACTGAGCTCTCAGTGAATGAAACCCAGAATTTTTTGCTGGTTCTGAGGTTACAAAATTCATAAAACCCTTAAGGTTTCTTTGGCATACGTTCTACCTTAAATCCATAATTTCATATGAGTTCTTGGAAACAAGTACATTCTAGGTAAATATTAGCTTGAATTTGGGCTATGAAGTTCTGCCCACATACATCCTAAAGCTTATTTTCTCCATAGAACTAATTTTGAGAAAGTGCTGAGAATCTGTAACTTCTCAGCGATCATTAGAAATATTCAGTATCGCAGAGTTATTTGCTTTTGATCTAATGAAAGTACACCAATGAAGGAAGTCTTTAAAACTCTGAAACAAATTAATAAAGTGTCATCACTTGGAAGAAGGCAACTTATTTATTTTAGTTTTGCATTTTAGGTGGCTTTTAGTTCCATTTTAATGTGAACCCAGGAAAAAAAAAGAAAAGATAAACTGGTTTGTTTTATAAACTTAAAATGAATAGTTTTAAATAGTAAATTTGATTCCACATAATGGAAGTGTGAGCATTTGTGTCGTGCTTTGATGGCCTTTCTGTATTCCAATTATGTTTATGCTAGTGAAATGGGAGTTCTGCCATAAGCTTTTTATTTTTATTCTTTTATTTATGGAATTATGTCTATTGAAGCATAATTTAACTGTGAGATTTATTATTATTATTATTGTTGTTGTTGTTGTTGTTTATTTGGAGACTTTTTGGAAACTAAAGAAATACCCAAGAGGTCAGTGTTGGTATTTAGAGTAAGCAAGCATTTAATTAAGCCCAGTTGCTTTGTTCTATGTTAAATAGTAACTATAGACGGTGACGTCTTAAGCCAAATTGTATTTACAAAATAAGAAATATTCAGAATCTTTCAGAGTAAGATCTATCAATTAGAGGATATGAGATTAATGATAAACTGCAGTGAATTCTGTTGTCTTTGAGTTAGGGCTACCTAACTCTAGGAAATCAATGAATCTACTCTGGGTGAATTTCTGAGTAATTAAAAGCTATATCTGGACTTAGATCTACATGAGCTTTGCATAAATGTAAACCTTTAACACAGGAATTTTCCAGTTATGATGATTAATGAATTGCAAAAATGCTTCTGGGGGAAAGATGACCCACATTATTGGAGAGAGAGTCAGACAAGTCATCTGTTTATCTTAAAGCACCACCTCTCTTGAGAAGCAAACTGTTACTTTTCATGAACTTTTCTATCTGTCTAAGACCCTTGAACTCAATATCTGGTAATTAACTCTAAGAAAGTGAGGCTATTGATTTTTGACATTATAGTTTAAGTAAAATTACAATGAATTGTATACATGGAAATCCGTGAAACTTCAACTTTTTGAAGCAATAACTGATTCTTATTTCTGGTAGTTATAGTAATATTTTTCATCAGTCCATGAATATGGATGTCATAATTTTCTTTGATTCATTTTCATACATCGACAGTCCTATAAATAATAGAAAATATATACCAAAAATAATCCTCTACAGAAGTTTATTTCTTTCCCCTTACTATATTTTCTGTTCTGTTTTAGGTTGATTGGTCTGTATTTAACTATTCTTGTAATTACACAAATGACTTTGAGGGTTATTTATAAATTATTTGGATTAAAAAGTTTGTTTAGCATACATTACAGAATGGTTGAGGCCCATTGGATTGCTTGGAACTATGTCAATTTAAATAAATAATTTAAATAATAGGCAATAAGTTTTATAAATGCTACAGGTCATTTTATTTAATAAAAAATGGTGTTGAACCTGAGAGAATAATTTTTGTCTTAGATATGTTTCTTAAATACAAACTAGTCAGCTTTATCTTAAACATTTTGGAAGGTGGAACATTCTATCTGGTATGGAAACTAAGTGTTTAGTTTGTAAATTGGTAGATTTTAACTTAGCTATTGTTTTAAAACATAGGTTTTATTTCAAATCCATATCCAAAGACATGTATTTGCAAACTGATCCCAATCTGGAAATAAAGATACTCATTACACAAACCATATACTAGGCTTATTGTTTTTAAAAAGTTTGGTCCTAGCAATTATTCTTCCAATTTGAAGTTCTTAGGAGCAATTACCCATTTGTTTCCTAGCACAGGAGAGTATTTTAGTACTATTTGTTAGATGGATTATACCCTTAGTTTGGTAAGAACAAAACATTTCATTTAATAATACAGAAGAAATGAGATGTAATGCTGTGTTTTTCCATGTCATTATCCAAAGAGTTTTTGTGCTTAGACTCTCCTACCTATTTTTGTGGGTGCATTACAAAAATAAACTCTTTTCCATATATTGATGACTGAGTGAAGTAAAGGAAGCATTTCAATTTACTCTACAAATTACTGAAGGCCAACCATGTAAACTCACTTTAATCAATATTGTAATCCAAAGGCACCATAATCATAACCGTCATGTAAGCAATAATAATTATCTAGATTATATTGGTTTTACTGGATTGTTTACTATATTTTTATAATGTGAGATGGAAGATCCGGTGTCTGTCTTACTGCTTTTTCACTGGACAGTCACAATTTTTATTGGGCAGGATCATGTCCAAGCACTATTTTTAGCTATGTGTCTCTCATCAGATTTCGCAATTGCTCATTGTAGCTACTTAAAACATTTTAAAGGGTGTGGGCTTTTTAATAGTAATGTAATTTATTGATAGTTAGGAACCCTTGATTATCCCTATCCTGAGGCTTTGTTTGTATGTTTTCATATTGGTGTTCTAAAAATAAAAAAGATGCTTAGATTAGAGGACCAGAAACCAAAATAGTCTTCCTGCTGTTAGTTGTGGTTTGTTGGCTACAACGTAAACCATGGCTCTCAAACAAGAACTTTTGCGTGATCTGCCATAATATTCAGATATGGTCTTGTTGATCTTCTCTTAATTCATTGTAGCTGAAACTAAAGATGCAACTATAAAATTACAAAAAAGAAATTATTTCTTTCCTAGAACTTCAGCACTTCAGAATTACCATGTTTCCTTTAACTACCATCATTAATGCCACTTCTCTGCATATGAAAGCAATGGCTTAATACAGCTGCTTTGAAATTTTTGCTTCTGGGACTGTAAAACCCTTAGAGCTTTCTACAGACTGTTAAACTTTAGTATTTCTTTGAAGATGTTTTGCATCCTTTCATGGAATATAAAATGTGTGTGTACTACATGTTCTCTAGAGTAGTTACCTCTGTTTTGGCATAGGATACTGTTTTCTGTAACTGATGAATGACAGTTGATGTAGGATCTCCTTTGTAAAATATATAGGCTGTCATTGAAATTATGTAAGCAAAAAAAAATTCAGGGAAAAGGGGAGTGAATGTCAGGTCATTGAGTCATAGAATCATGGAATCATTTTGGCTAGAAGAGACCCTTGGGATCATCAAGTCCAACCATCAGCCCTACTCTACAAGTTCTCCCCTACACCAGATCACTCAACACCACATCTAATCTACTCTTAAACACAGTCAGGGATGGCGACTCTACCACCTCCCTGGGCAGCTGATTCCACTGACTGACCACTCTCTCTGTGAAAAACTTTTTCCTACTGTCCAGCCTAACCCTACCCTGCTGCAGCTTGCAGCCATTCCCTCTTGTTCTATCACTAATTGTCCACGAGAAGAGGCCAGCACTAACCTCTCTACAATGTCCTTTCAAGTAGGAATTTTTAAGATTTATTCTCGAAGCCTTTCACCAGCTTCGTTGCCCTCCTCTGCACTCGCTCCAGCACCTCGAGATCTCTTTTGTGCTGAGGTGCCCAGAACTGGACACAGGACTCAAGGTGTGAGGTCATGTAACGAAGAAACGATTGAAAAACTTGGATACTTTTTTCTTTCTGTTAATTCCCTTTGGCTAAATAAGGTACGCTAGCAAGTACATTAAGGGTAAGATTTGATTAGACTGGATCTCTTCTGAGAGATGTAGAAGCTATATGAATTAAGTGATCTATTGGTAATTAAATTATTAAATGGCAAGTACTTAGTACACTTTGGTCATATGTACAGTTACTTGCATTTTCAACTTTGTTGTTGTCTTCTTGTTCTAAAGAGCATTGTGGAATTGAGGGCTATCAGATTGCTTAAGATATCAGCTGAAATGTTAGTAATTTCTGAACCTAAGTACAGCTGGCCAGATTGCTGGGCTTTGTATGTCGCAGTTCTTTTTTTCTCATTTTGCTCAAGGTATGTATTTGCTCCCTCTCTTCTAGAATTGCTTTCACAGGCAAATGTTGAATGTTTCTTCTGTTGCTTTGAAAGGATTGTGTTACAATTGAGGAATGAAAAGACAAACTTAAGTGCATCTGGGAGTTTGTGAAGATGCTGTTTAATTCTCCTTTTTCATTGTATGCTTTTCTCATGTTGTTGGTTTGCCTACAATATTTATATCAAAATCATTATTAATCTTGGGATAATCTAATTAAGCCTTTTTTAGTACTGACTGGTATCTGGGAGAGAATCAACTATTATGGATTAGACTTTTTATACTCCTTAAAAATACTGTGTAAAAAAAGACATGTAGGCGTTTTGAAACACCTATAACTTAGTAGGCAGATAGAACTATTGAGTAAGAACGTAAAATAACATAAGAGGAAAAAAAAAGGCTATCCTGAGCTCCTTTGTGCTTATTTTGAAGTCTCTATTTATCTTTCTTTTTTCTATTAAAGGCAATTATTGATATTTTTTTCTTCCTCCAGCTACCTCTTAATCATGTGCTAACTGCTGAGGAAATTCTGAAATAATATCTTTGTAAATACAAGAGATACTCTGAGCAGAAGACACTGATTATTCTATAAAGAACCTACACAGTTGTGCTGCAGAAATTATTTTCATAATATATCAAAAAAACCCCTAGAATAAAACTTCTTGGGTCTATTAAATTCTAACCTCTCTTCTGTAACTTACATTTTTCTTAGTCTTGAAACTACAGAAGGATAGTCCTTCTTCATCAATGTTATAGTCCTTCTTAATGTTTTTAAACCTAGTCTGTCCAGGATCTTTCTCTGGTAAATGAAAAATAGATCCTTCATAGTGGTCAAGGTAAACATCTCTTCTGTATCACCTACTCTTTGAGATCAATGAAGGGACCTGCTCAGTGGGTGCTGCACACTGATTGGAGTGATCACCTTGTCTCCCTGCAACAGACCCATCTTCAACTTTTCCTAGTACATTTTACACCTGTAAACATGCTGTGGTAGTTCTGGCAAATTAAAATGCTCCTTTTAAGTACTAAAAATTATAGCTAAAGAATGGGAAGGGATTATAGAATCTGTTGACAACATCTGGCAATTCATAAAATAATGAAGTGAAGCTTCTGATAAGCAAAAGAGTTTTCAAAACGTTCAGCAGTTATGCTGATTCTCCTCAATATGTTCAGTGGTCTGAAACCTTTTGTGACAAAGGTAATTGAGGAGCTTGCCTGTTTGTAATATAACAAAGAAGTGACTCCCTGAATACATTTAAATAGTTACTTGTTTGGGAGAGACTATGGAAATTAGAATCTTAGTAGGAAGGCTGTTTTAGAAATATTTAAAACAGTATTGGAAAGTAAGTAGTCTTTCCAGGAAGAAGAAAGCAGTGAATTTGGACTTACTGCCTTTTCATGAAAGTGGACTCTGCTAATTGTTCAACAGATATTCTTAGCTGAGGCCCTGTATGGCAGTAGTGCTAATGAAGGGAGCATAAACAATGAAGTGATAGGATTCAGAGATAAGATGTGCTGTGTCTGCTCAGATAGGAAATATAATAACAGGGAAATTTTTCCAGAACAGGAATTTGTCTTTGCATCATTGGCTGGAGAAAATTTAATCTTTACTAGACTGCTAGATTTACCTGAAAATTATCTGGAATTTCAGGAAGAGGCTACAGACTGAGGCAGCACCTCTTTGGGTTCTGTTGAGAAAGAATTGTGGATATGTGGTAAGGAGGGTAAGAAAAGAAAGAACTGTGAAATGAGAAAAGAAGAAAAAGAAAGAGGAAAAAA
>VZTM01037237.1:0-19200 GCA_013400555.1 Jacana jacana | reverse complement strand
GTCCTAGACGGCCTCCAACCTTTAAGTATACCAAAAATCCTAATTTTGGCATAAGGACACAAAACTGTAATACTTGCAGATATTGTTGGCTTTAGCTTCTGAGGAACCCTGTAATTTCTTCAGTGCTATGTATTTCTTTCACAATTAGTAGTAATAAAAAGCCACTTTTTATGTTGGAAGGTAAAAGATTTTTTAAGAAAGTTTATATCTACTGGTATTTGAACTTCTGTGTGCATATAAAGACCTTAATTGAATGTAATTTATGTATTTAACAGCATTTGAATACTGATGATGCTGAGAAACAGTACTAACCATCTAAATTTTAGCCTTTTTTTGACTATCTGAAGTACACTGTAGCTGGATGAGGAAAGTTAGGAGTCTGAGTTTCCTAGTCAGCCAACATGTAAACAATTTACTGCACTGAAATTAGACTTCCTGAATATTAATTTGAAGAGGTAGTCAAAATCGCTCTGTAGCAGTGAGAGGAATCCTGGAAAGTCAAAATCCAATGTCTTTATCATGAACTAACGAAAAGGTTATAAAAATGCCAGGTCCCAAGAAAAGAGGCAACAGGTGCAAGTAGAAAGGAATAAAGGAGATGTACAGAACTAAAAGATATACAATTTATGATGGCAGACAGTAGGAAGTGAGAAGGTATCTGAATTGCTTCAGGGACTACTGAAAAGCATAGCAAGGCATTTAAGAATGTCACTTTATATATATAAACCATTCCAGTAGACTTGATCACATGATCCATTCCAGTTTCTGTTCTAAAATAGGCCATGCCCATGTATCTATATGTGTATAGTGTTCATCTTCTACATCATTCTACAGTTGCTTCTTAGTGATTACTATGTATTGGAGTATAAATTCAGCTCAGCATTTTTATAGCAAAAAGTAAGGAATTTGAGAGAAAAGAAATTATAGAATGTCCCTTTGCTTGCAAAACTCAGGTTTTCAGCTAATATTCACTGATGTTTCGCTACTTCCACATTTGTTTTTAATGGAGTGAAGAAGTCTTACTCATATGCATACTTTAAAGACAAATATTCGTGTAGCAGGCCCAATGAGAACTTGTTATTTTAGAGTCATAGAATCATTATGTTTGGACAAGATATTTAAGATCATCAAGTCCAACCAGTCTAGCACTAAACCATGTCCCTCAATGCCACATCTACATGTCTTTTAAATACGCCCAGAGATAGTGACTCAACCACTTCCCTCAGCAGCCTGTTCCAACATTTGGTAACCTTTTCTGTGAAGAATTTTTTTCCTAATATCCAATTTAAACCTCTCCTGGTGCAACTTGAGGCCATTTCCTCTAGTCCTGTCACCTGTTACTTGGGATAAGAGACTGATCCCCCACCTCTCTAGAACTTCCTTTCAGCTAGTTGTAGGGAGAGATAAAGTCTTCCCTCAGCGTTCTTTTCTCCAGGCTGAACAACCCCAGTTCTGTCAACCTCTCCTTGTAAGACTTGTGCTCTAGACCCCTCACAGGCTTCATTGCTCTTCTCTGGACATGCTCCTGAATCTCAATGTCTTTCTTCTAGCTCAACACAGTACTTAATGTGGAGCCTCAACAGTGCCAAGTACAGGGGGATGATCACTCCCCTAGTCCTGCTGGCTACGCTACTCCTGATACAGGCCAGGATGCTGTTGGCCTTCTTGGCCACCTGGGCACATATTGCTGTTGGCTCATATTCAGCCAGCTGTTGACCAACACCTCATTTCTTTTCTTCTAGGAGCTCTCAAGCCACTCTTCTCCAAGCCTGTAGCACTGCATGGGGCTGTTGTGACCCAAAGCCAGGACCAGGCACTTGGCTTTGTTGAATCTCATACTATTAGCCTTGGCCCATAGATTCAGCCTGTCCAGATCTTTCTCTAGAGCCTTCCTCCCCTCAAGCAGATCAACACTTCCACTCAAGTTGGTGTCATCTGCAAACTTACTGAAGATGTACTCAGTCCCCTCATCCAGATCATTGATAAAGATATTGAAGAAAAGTGGCCCCGATACTGCACCCTGGGGAGCACCACTTGTAACCATCTGCCAACTGGATTTAACACCACAACCACTCTTTGGGCCTGGCTTTGCAGCCAGTTTTGATTCAGGGAAGATACACTTGTATAAACCATGAGCAGCCAGTTTTTGCAGGAGAATGGTGTGGGAAATGGCGCAAAAGGCTTTAGTTAGGAGTAAAGGTACAAAAAGATTCAAGAAATGGCTGAAAGAGAGTCCACATCCAGCTTTCAGATTTATTTTTTTTTCTCAGACTGAATCCCAACTTTTTTGTCATTTTGAAATCTAATAAATATATGTTTACTTTGTGCCACAAAAGCTTAAAAAATACCTACCGTAGATTTGAAAAATAAAACTAAACCCTACATTTTTTGTCTTATAGTTGCCTAATTGCATACAATATTATTAACATAAAGCAATGATCAGGGCACATTGCTTTGGATGTTTTTATTCATGGACAGAATGGAGTATTATTTGTCACTAGACTGCATAATTTGTTAGTATTTTTCAGGATGTTTTAATTCATGTAAGACTGATCCAGTTCATGCTCTTGAATTTCAGTTACAGGTTTGCTTACACACTGAGAAAGGAGATAGCAGATGACAAAGCAAATTATTACATGTTTTAAATTATAGATTGAATGAAAGCATGAACAATAAAATATTTACAAAAGAATAAAATATTACAAAAGAAAAAGTATTCAAATATTTTAAAGTTACATTATTTCTTGTTTTTGACCAACTATAGTCTTGGTAAATGCTTTTGCAATTTTGAAAACTGTGTGTGTCTGGTTTTGTGTGTGTAAGAGTTACCATTGCAAAGACAAATTCATCCTGTTAAGGTTTTATTTGCTTTGTTTTCTTCTTCATCAATATATATGAGATACATAAACATATTTATACACAAGTCAAATGTTTGATTTTGGGTTATATGATAGGAAAAAGTCCAATGGAAGAGAAGAATATCAACTAGAATTGTGACTATGTTTCTAAGTTTATTAAAGTTCTCAGTAAAAATGATTGCTGGATTGCAATTAACTCTACATAGTAAAATTAAGAGTTTGTTGCTCTTATAAATGAAGTTTAAACTCATAAGAGTGTTGGAACTCTGATGCCAGGTTGGATCAGGTCATTATGTAAAAAACAGGACTGTTTTCTTCATGATATAATTCAGTTTGACATAGGTAGAGCTACAATTACATTGCAGAACAAAGATTTGAGATTTGTTTTCATTTGGCTTTTCTAAAATACAAATAACGATTTTCAAATAGCTTTCATAATTTATACAGATATGAAGACTTTTTGACATTTTAAAATAAGGTAGAGAGATTATTCAGAACTTCAGATAAACCTTTTGACAAGGTTGGAGATTTTTTGTAAGGCTTATCTGAAAGTGTCTATGGCCCTTTTTTTGGCATAATTAGCTAGGAATCTTCCTAAAGTATTTATTTTAGTTCTTTGAATACTTCTATAAACATGTTTAAAATACTACAGAATGGGATTTATAGATTGTTTATTCCTCCCCCCGCCCCCCGGAACAAACTGAATCCTTTAAGTCAAAAATTTGCTTAAAAGCTCCAGTAGTTTGGTCTTGCTTCTCTAGTCCAATGTCTACCTTTTTCATTATTTCTCTGCTCTTAGTCTCCAGATGTGTCTTGCCCCAGTATCTCCTTTCCCAGACCTGTCCTTCTTTTGACACTCTGTGTTCACATGGAATTCCAGACAGGTATCACCTCAGCCCGGAAAACGACTGTGGAATGCATCTGGTTTTAGATCGGCATAAATGACCATGATGTGGCCAAATGTCATCCACATTTTTTTGTCTTGTAAAGACATTTAATCTGGCTTTATACTCTTTTCCTCTTAGGGAAAAGAACAGTTAGAAAAAAATGAAGGCTGAGGAAAAATGACCACACATTTTGTCATACAGTCTAGAATTGTATAGTCTACAATCAGAAAGAATAAATGTTATTTCTATGTATCTACTGAGTTATAAAAGGATATACAAGTCTGTGCAGTTGGAAGGAGAAAGGAAGTAAATTTGTTTGGTGGTGTTTTTTAAATTGTTTTAAAGAAGTTATATGAACTTTTATTTCAGTGAATTGTGTGGGATTATGTGTAACTGCCTTAAGAACGAAAATGTTACCATATTTCAGGAAATCGTTTTACTTACTGACATGAAGATTCTGCTGCCTAATTGAAGGAACAGATTTTTTACTTCACCTGATATCTGATAGTGCATCAGAGCAGGACTGTGGAAGAATTAGTTACGGCTCACAGACTACACGGCCAGTGTTACAGTGACCTTGGGGCTTGGCATAGTTTAGAACAGCATATGAAGCATATGAGTTAGATCCATCTCCTAGAAAACAAATACTGTAACTTTGGCAACCCTCTTTGCTATGCCCAGCACAGGCCCATGTAAGTGCCTGGAGAGCACTTGTACTCCAGAAGCTGGCTTTTATGTCTGTTTTTACCATGTGGCAAGCCCTCGGGTCATGAGGGGTCACCATGTGGAGAGAGGGAGCAGCTTTCTAGCTTTGTGCTGCCAGGGCAATGCAAGGTCTCTGATTTCCAGGAGACCTCAGACATGCTGTCCAATGCCAGTCTGTGGCATTCATCAATAGGCTGTGTGGAATGAGAAATTATTATCAGGAACTGACTTCTTTTTAATTTCTGAGAAAGGAAGAGAAAGTTAGTTGGAGTAGAAATAAGCTTGGGTCAACAGCAAAAATTACCAGTAACATACTTCATTCAGTCTAATATTTCCTGTCATTCCCTCTAATTTTTTTTTTTTGGTGCTTCCTCTGCAGATTTTCCATCCCACTGGATTGTGATATAGTTATATATGTGTTTCTGATTTTACATTATATCAAACTGACAGTTCATAAAGTGCAAAATACCAGTGAGGCATTTTGGTAGGACATTTTTGCTTTGTTCTGACTTTGAGTGGAATGAAATATGTTCTGTTAAAAAGGGGAATTTATGGAGGTAATCACCTGGAGTGATCTCTTTCAACAGAACTCTTAATTTCACACCTTGTTCATATATGAAATAAACCTTTACTAAAGGCATGTGTTTGACAAGGAAGTAGAACTTTTTTTCTGCCAAGGCACCTAAACTGTCATTGTATACAAATATGTAGGATACCGAGTCAGACTATAAAAACATAAAAACTTGTCAGTTTGGCTACAGATATCACTGATCAGGCTATAACATGGAACAAGTTCAATGACTATACATCTATCTTTTTCACAATTATGTATCCGAGTTGTAAATTACTCTGTGTATGTATTTCTGTAGGATGAGAGGTCTCCTGGTGTGTATATTTCACTCTGATTTCTTTTCCTTCTCCTCTTGTCTTGCATACATTTATGTGACAATAACACTCTATCTGTTTATCTATTTGTGGAAAGGAGAGTAAAAAGACACATGTCCTGTTTTCATACTTATATACTGGGTGAGGGTGCCCAGGTCAGGCTGACAGTGGGTGCTGGTGGGTGGCCTCTGTGGTGGGTGGCTGGCGCTGTCCCAAGCCAGACACATCCTGTTCCAGCCAGCTCCAGCCAACTCACCACAGGGCATGGGTCAGCTCCACAGCCATGGTAGTGGTCCCCTGGGGAATGCTCATGTCAGAAAAGGCAAAATGCTGCTTGGAGAGAGGAAGCAGCATTAGAAACACCAAGGAGGAGGAGGTGCCCTACTTTACTCTTTATGTAGCTACATACACACAGATATAAATAAGCACATGTTTTTTTCTAATTTTGACTTTCCTGAATATTTTCTCAACAATTGTGTACAATCACATTCTTAATGAAAATTATGTCTGATAATATAGACCATTTATTCATCTTTGTATTGTCTTCTGGTGTGGTCTATGTAATTATTTTGTGCTTTGTATTACAAGTTTTTCAGGACAAGTATCACACCTGATTGCTAGTCCATTTTCATTATTCAACAAAAATAATTCATTATTCAAATGAATAATTCAAAACATTATTCAACAAAATGTAAACAACAGTTGTGTTGACTGTTGACTGTCAACCCACACAACAGGTAGGTTGACCTTGGCTGGCCATCAAGTGGCCACCAAACTACTCTCTCCCTCCTCCTCCTCAGCAGGAAGGGGAGAAAATGCAATGAAAATCTTGCAGGTCAAGATAAGTACAGGGAGGATCAAATACCATCATAGGCAAAACAGACTCAACTTGGGGAAATTAGTTGATTTTTTTTGGTCAATTAATAACAGAGTAAGATAATAAGAAATAAAACCAAAACCACATTTCTCCCATCGCTTCCTTCTTCCTTCACTCAACTTCTCTATGTCCTTCCACCCCTCTGTCCCAACCAGTGGAAAGGATTGGGGAATGGGAGTTGTGGTCAGTTTGTAACTCTTGATCACTGCCACTCTTTACTCCTCACATTTCTCCCCTATCCCAGTGTGGGGTCCTACCATGGGATACAATCCTTCACAAACTTCTCCAACATGCATCCTACCCTTGGGCTCCACTTCTCCAAGAACCACTCCAACATGGGTCCTTTCCCTGGAGGGCAGTCTTCAGCAATGGACTGCTCCGGCATAGGTCCTCCACTGGGTCACAGGTCCTAACAGAAAACCTGCTCCTCTGTGTGCTCCTCTCCACAGGTTGTAGGTCCTGCCAGGAGATTGATCCAGCACAGGCTTTCCAGAGACTACAGTTTCCTTCAGGGCATAACCACCTGCTTTGGCATGGGGTCCTACATGGGCTATAGGTGGATATCTGCTCCACCATGTTCTTTCATGGACTGCAGAGCAACTATTTGCATCACCATGGTCTTCATCACAGGTGGCAGGGGAATTTCTGCTCTGGTGCCTAGAGCACCTCTTCCCCCTCTTTATTCTCTGACCTTGGTGTCTGTGGGGTTATTTCTCTCAGATATTATCACTCCTCTCTCCCAGCTGCTGTTGTGCAGTATTTTTTACCCTTTCTTAAGTATGTTACCACACAGACACTACCAGCATTGCTGGCTGGAATCAGCTCTGCCCAACGCTGGGGCAGCTCCTGGTGTCTTCTGACAAAAGCTACCCCCTTCCCTGCTACCATAACCTTCCCACATAAACCCAATACAACATTTCTGGCAGGTAGAAGAAATATCAGCCCCAGCCCCAGAAGGTCACAGGCATTTGCCATACAGTAAACTGATTTATCCTGGGATTATGCTGTCAAGGCAGAGATTGTGCTGTGAGTAGGTTCTATTCTCAGACTTCTTCAGAACTGGCAGGGAAGAATTGATTGTAAATAAGTTCTGGGTTTTGATGGAACACCCAATAACCTTATCCAATCTTTTTTTCTATTTTGTTGGAATTTGAGGAAGAATACTTACAATACAGAAAGACTTAACAAAAATCAGATGAAGACAAGAAATAGATATTTTAGGCCCACTACAAGACACAGACTCTCAAATGCTTCAGGTGGTTTGTTGGGTTGCTTTTTTTAAGTAAAAAACAGTTTTACCCTTTTCCATACTTTACTCGTTGAATTTTTGGGGTTGAAGGGTGCATATATGTGTGTGTGCATGTGTGGAATTTTCTATTTTTTCTACTGCCCCTTGTGCCACTTTTTATGGTCTACATTAAGCACAAACAGTTCCCTTCCTTCACAGAAATGTCAGATATGTCACAACTACTTTTGTAATTTTCTTTCAGAGTGTCAGCTTCTGCAAGTAACTGCAGTCCTCTGTCTTCACAGAGGAATGAGCCCTACTAGCAGTAGTAAAAGATGACAATTGCTTTCCTTCCCTATCTATTCTCCATTACTAACATTATTATTATTTTTAAGTGAAAAAGGAAAAAATGCATATAGCTTTATAAGAATTGATACTGTATAGTCTCTTGAATGTGATAGAAAAGCAACATCTCCTACTTTAAGAACTGAAAGATAAAACCCACAACGTTTCCATTAAAACAATACAGCTCATGTGTGAGAGTCAAGAAGAGAAAAAGCAGGGAAGAACAGCCTGGCTACTGTAAGGGGATGGTTTTTTGGTTGTGTGGTTTTTGTTTTTTTTTTTTAAATAGTAAAAATAAAGCTTATCCAGAAGATTGCATTAGATGGACATGACATAAGGTAGGTGATTTAGCATCCAAAACACTGTCCTTTCACTGAATTTGGGGAATTTTGGGGAATTAAATATGAGAGCCTCAAATGTCCATTATTCTTATAAGCGAGGCTGTTGGTTAGAATGTGTTTCTCACACCTTTCAGAAGGACAGTATTTTGTGCTTGTTTCCCAGCTGTAGAGCGCTAAGTGAAATGTACTTTGGAGAAAGTCTTCACAACAGAGAGTGTGATGGAGACTAGACATGATGGAAAAGTAGCATTTTCATTTGTGACTAGATTTTAACTCTTTGTTGGTTTTTTTTTTGTTTGTTTGTTGTTTTTTTTTTGGGGGGGGGTTGTTTGTTTGTTCGTTGTTTTGTTTTGTTTTTTAATGTGAGTGCTTTGTAAAAAAATATAATTCCTATGAAATCTAGCTTAAGAAAAAAATATATGCAGTATAAGCTTACTTTCCTTTCAGTTTGGTTACATAAAATATGTCTGATGATTATTACAGATGGAACTGTTGTCCCAGGTTTCTCAGCAGTCTCATTTGGATAAGGCAGTGCTGACACAACCTTTTAATTGGAGGTCCAAACATACACTATATAGGACACAGAGCATCAGACAATTCTTTGGGGGCCAATTTATTTCTCTATTCACTGAGGACTTTATTTCTTTCCTCAATGGACTGTGAGTTCCCTTCCTGAGCAGTCTGTCACAAAGACTGAAATATGATTTACCATTTTTTTGTCTTTTTTTTTTTTTTTTTTTGTGAAGAACAGCAGTGTAGAAACTTACTAGCTAAGTGCATGTTTCTGCTCATTGCAATACATTCTGCCATAGTTTTCTTGCTATTATTTCCTTACGTCTTTGTTTTTCTCTGAAAAGTCCGTATTTTTAAAAGCAAAGGAAACAATGTAATATGAATTCTTTTAGAACTCTGTTAGTTTGTCTCCAGTAAACCTTTTGCAATTAATATATTGAGGCATTTGTGAGGCAGAGATGGAGAAGCTGTTGTTTATAATTTGGATTGAATTTATAGCTTCACTATATACAGATTATGACTGTATGATTTATTTTTTCCCATGGCATCACAGGCTATTAATATGTGACCTACCATTGTTGTGAGAAATCTAATTAGCTGTCAAAAATAAAAAGGTTCCTCAACTTTGATCTAGAAAATTCAGTGCAAACACACATCTGTACAGAGTAAAACCAAACAAAATCCCATTTAAGCCTTCAGAAAAGGATAAATCCTAGATGGTACATATATGTTGATCTAGTCATCTCTGGAGACATGCAATTCATTTAATGTGAAACTTAAGATCAATTTAGGATATATAAAAGTCTCTAAAAGTATTAAAACTTTTAAAGACTCATAGGTAACCATCATTATAACTTCTCCTTTGGATGAAACTGGTAATAGATGGTCTCTGGGGTTGGATATACTGCAGGTCAATTCTGCAGTGCCCATGTGGTACCATTAAGGTTTCCTATGACATGTTCCACCTGACAAAAATCAATTAATGTCATTATTCGTTGCTAGGAAAGTTAATACTAATATAAATAAGTGTATAATAATAGTAGTACTAATAGAAGTCTCAGAATTATACCTATGTCCTTGTATGAAGAATGGAGAGTTAAAAAGGTGATAAAAAAGAATTTTTTTTACAGTATTTCAGAAAATTCAGCTAAAATATACTGTCATAAGAACATGAGTCAGGAATTTTCTCATTTAGTCTCCTCAATGATGAAGTGTATTGAGCCTTACAAGCTGCAAGCACCTAACTGTTCACCTGAATCACTTAGAAGACTAATGATCCATTTCAAGTAATTTTTCCTAATTACAACCCATGGAAATAAAGATTTTTCTGGATGTATTTCTTTAAATCACTGAAAAATAGAAAGGTGTTATTTCCTTTCTAATATTTCTCTATACTCAACAATGCAATACTTTCACTGGTCTCTTTGCAGATGTGCAAGTTCATCCAAAGATAGCATTTCTGCCTTAGACCGTAAGAGATGTTACCAAAAACAGCGAAAAAGCCAAATACACTGATTCGGAGAAACAAGTCTTGGGAACTTGTTATTCACATAGTTTTGTCAGAAACTAAAGGAGAGAAAAAACAAGTTTTAATGCTTGATCCTGATCAGGATGTGTTAAACTGTCATAGAATAGGAATGCTCCTAATGGTGGAGTAGAGAAGTAGAGGGGACAGCTCAAAACCACTTTGATGATAAGGCAGTGACCCTGACCACTTCATACTAGGTTTCAAATGACTCATAGCAATCAACAAAAATCCCAGTGAGAATTTTACGGATTTTTTTCCCTATTAAGATTATTTGGGATCCTATATCCTCAGCATAAGGCATTCCAATCACCATTAAAAATCATACAGAAGAACAAATCTCGATATTAATGATATGAATTTAGAAACAGTACTAACTCGTTTCATTTGCACATTGACATATTCGGTTAATTGAGATACTAATTCAAAAGAACATAACATAAAAGCTTCCATTTTGAACCTGGAATCCAATGGGTAACAGTCTTAGAATTAATGTAATTTAAGAAAATATTTAGTCTTTCAATATGATCTTATTAATAGCCCTTGATTTTCTGCATTGTTAAAAGGCAATATTTTTTTCCTTTTTACTTTTTCCAATTAAAATTAACTATTATCCTTTAGATAAAATAAAGTAGTGATTGCTAAAATAATTTAAATAAACATTAAGAAGTTTCTTTACCAAGAACACCTAAATTTCTCACATAATTTGTTCAGAACTGAAAAAAACTAGGTCAGGATATGATTTTTAGCTTCTGATGAATGCACAGCAATGCTGATGATCAGAAAATGGGTTTTAATGAAAAAGACATAATTCCAGCAGAAGATTTCAGTCTTTACATGTTTGGATTGTACTATAGTGATAAATCCTCTTTTATCTCAAAAAATACGCAGCACATTCAGAAAAAAATGAAATCTGTACTTCACGAAAATAATTGATGGTAGAAGTTGTCAGTGAAGAGGTGGCTGACCTTCTCTGTGCTTTGCCTTGCTTAGCAACATCCCTTAGCAACAACAGACTATTAGCGCATATCATCAGATATGAGAGAATCATGGACAACAAAATGCTAATCACTTTTGCATCAAATGGGAGGTGTATCAAACTTCGAGTCTTTTATTGCATTTGGAGCAGGTCATAAATCCCCAGATTATATTTTTCATTAAATATTTCACTCACTGTTTTTTAAAAAAATCATTTTAATTGGTTGCTTTTTTAGTTTTATTTTCATAGTTGCTCATGTAAACATATGTCAACAAATTCTGCCTAAATTCTCCTAAGATTTTGTATTTGTTTTAGGTGGTTCTGTAATGCTTTGTAGCTCTGCAACTATCCTCTGTGGCCCTCTACTGTCGTCATGTATGGGGGTAAGTCATACTGCTTTTATTTGAGACTGACGAATGTGTGAACCCAGAAATTAAATTCTATACTTCAATTTCTACCTATTCTTGCAAAGGTAGTTAGGCATCTCCTCCCTGTGTACAGAATGAGTACACTTCTTTTTACTTTGAAGAAATCCTCTACTTTCTTTGAAAATATATGTGAAGCTTAATTCATAGAATCATAGAATCATTCAGATTGGAAGAGACCCTTGGGATCATCGAGTCCAACCATCAGCTCTACTCTACAAAGTTCCCCCCTACACCATATCCCTCAACACCACATCCAATCTACTCTTAAACACAGTCAGGGAGGGTGACTCCACTACTCCCTGGGAAGCCGATTCCAGTGGCTGACCACTTTCTGGGAAGAATTTTTTCATAATTCATAAACCTTTCATAAACCCATGCTGGCTAGGTCTGATCCCCTGGTTGCCCATCGCATGTTTAGTGACAGCACTCAAGATGATCTGCTCCATGACTTTCCCTGATATTGAAGTCAGACTGACAGGTCTATAGTTGTCTGGATTGTCCCTTTTGCTCTTCTTGTAGATGGGCATTACATTCGCCACCTTCCGGTCCATGGGGACCTCTCCAGTCAGCCACGATTTAAGGAAGATGATGGATAGAAGCTTGGCCAGCACGTCTGCCATCTCTTTCAGCACTCTTGGGTGT
This sequence comes from Jacana jacana, assembly GCA_013400555.1. Taxonomy (NCBI): domain Eukaryota; kingdom Metazoa; phylum Chordata; class Aves; order Charadriiformes; family Jacanidae; genus Jacana; species Jacana jacana. The sequence continues at coordinate 6,987 of VZTM01037237.1, read as the reverse complement.
AACCCATCCGGTCCCATAGACTTGTGTGCATCTAGGTGGCATAGCAGGTCACTGATCACTTCCTCATTAATTGTGATGTCCTCGATCTGGTTCCTCTCCCTGTGTCCCTGCTGCTGTGGTCACGTCTCCAGGGAACAGCTGGTTCCACTGTTAAAGACTGAGGCAAAGTACGCATTGAGCGCCTCAGCCTTTTCCTCATCTTTTGTAACTATGTTTCCCTCTGCATCCAATAAGGGAGGAAGACTTTCCCTAACCCTCCTTTTGTTGTTAATGAACTTATAAAACCATTTTTTATTGTCCTTAACAGCTGAAGCTAGATTGAGCTCTAGCTGTGCTTTGGCTTTCCTAACTTTCTCCCTGCATAGCCTCACTACATCTTTATAGGCTTCACCAGAGACCTCATCCCTCTTCCAAAGGTCATACATTCTTTTTTTGTTTTGAAGGCCTAGGCAAAGGTCCCTATCTAGCCAGGCCAGTCTCAATTCCCGCTTACTAGTTTTCCGGCACATGGGAATGGCCTGCTCTCTGTGCCCTTAGGACTTCTCTCTTAAAGTATGTCCAGCCTTCCTGGACTCCTGTGTCCTTCAGGGCAGCCTCCCAAGGGATATTGTCCAGCAGTCTTCTGAGCAGGTTAAAGTTCGCCCTCCAGAAGTCTAAGGTGGCAGTTTTACTAGCCCGTCTCCTTGTTTCTCCAAGGATCAAGAACTCAATCATCTCATGATCACTAAGTCCTAGGTGGCCTCCAATCTTTACTTCTGCCAGAAGTTATTCCCTGTTCACAAGTTCCTATGCTTAATTCTCAAGGCTTTTTTTTCCTGTATAGTAATAAAAGAAAATGTACACAAAACTCATACAAACAGAGCCTACAGTGTATTTTAGTAATTCAAAAATCATATTTAATTTTTGGATCAATTGTAGGAATTGAATGATCTAATGTGCTCCTCTATTATGTAAAAAAAGAAAAATAATCTTTATTGGTTTCCATAACTACATTTTATTGCCATGAACAGCAAACAGCACTTGTGTTCTATCTGTATTAAACTGTGATGAATACATTTGAATATAGGTATGACATACCAAATGATTTGTTGTACTGCAAGTAAGAAAAACTATTACTGCATTATATCTCTAATATTAGACAATGGTATGAGTAATAGGCAGAATTATCAGCTGGAGAACCCAGTCTGTCTTTCACACAACACAAGTTGCTATGTTGAGTCTGGTGTATGCCATTGTGTTTCTCTCCAACATGTGAAGTACAGGTACATTTGATTTTCCCTGGGCCTGACTGGGCTTACCTTGGCAGACCTTCAGCCTTGAGGATTTGAATGCTGCTGCTTAACTGAAATGGGGCATTTCTGCTTTAAGAACCAAGGACTAATTCTCAGATCATTAACTTACACATGTAAATTAGACTGTCCAGTCTCACTTTGTGGACATTCTGGCTTTCTATCACTAGTCAGAGGTGTTTGATAGCCCTAGCAAATGACTGCACAGACCTTGTAAAATAAAGCTCCAAAACCATCATTCAATTCTTCAACTGGAACAAGATAGATAGAGGTTAAAAAAAGAAAAGGAGGGGGGATAAAAGAAACCTTTAGCTATATCCTTGCCTGAATGTTTTGGTACCTCATGAAACTTTGATGATTTCAGATCAACATCTCACCAAACTGGATGTCTCCATGGATTTATCCCCTCCCTTCCTGCACTGCAAAATCACTGTCTTTGTTGATGTTGCACAAATCCTCTCTCCATCCAGGCTTTTTGACCCTATGTAATGCTCTGAATTTCCCCAAGTCCCAGTATTAATTCTGATGCTACTTGATTTTCTTTTTGGAAGAAATGTTATTTTTGGGCGTGTGTGTGTGTGTGTGTGTGTGAGGAAAAGTAAAGTAAAATCTTATTATTAGAAAACCATTTGGGAGTGTGGCCTGTGATCTTAAGGTCTTGTAAAAAAAATCATACAGTTAAGAAACATATGCCACATTATATGCAGAAGATAGAAGAATTAGTTGGATGTAGGACCTAAAGTGAAATTTAAGCACTTAACACTATAATTTGACGTTGATAAGATAATATTTAAATGACATTACTTATGCGTTAATGTACTATTCATCTTAGTCTTTTATACTTATGGGATTCTTTTCAAAAAGAAGAAAAAATGTGGATACTTGCTCGTATGTGTCAGTGTCCCAGGGGAAAGATATCTTCACTATATTTTACATCACTATCAGTCGCTNCCCCCCCCCCCCCCTTCTCTCCTCATTGATGATAGAAGAAAATTGTATTTCTAATTTTTCTTTCTTTATATAATATTTAAATGGAAGAAAATAGAGAAGCTCAAGGTGGAGAACCCTAAAAAGACTCATGAAAGTGTTTTTCTTGTAATATATATTTTATATATATTATATTACAAACCATAGAGTCAATTCCCAGGTACAGAGACAAATCAGGTATTTTCTGATATTGCTAGTAAGGTGTAGATGCTTGCTTTCCTCCACTGGAGTGACAGATGCTATATTTTTGTCCTGGTACTGTTGGAATCGGCAGAGATTTTTACAGAGATTCATTTTAAAATTCCTCCGTCCTCAAAAATCTACCAAGCCTGAAAAACCTTCCTTTTGTTCTGTGTGAAATTTCTCATTCTACATGGAGTCAATAATTTTCTAAGATAGGAAACCATCTTAAAATGACACTTGCCGTAGCTCAATTGTTGTTATTTTATAATTAACAGCTTGTTATTTAATTAGTTGCTTTCAGTGCATTTTATTAGAGAGTTACTGATGTATAAGCATACAAATGGTGAATATTCTTTTGTGGATAACAGACACTTAGCGCACTGTTAACCTGATAAAATGTCTGTAGAGTACTGGTACTGGAATTCTGTTCTTAGCTCTTTGAACCCACAACACTTGCCATTGTACTGCACAAAATGTTCTCAGCTGGTTGAGGATCTTAGCACGGAGAGCTGTGCGTGGCAGCAGCAAGCATGTGTGTGCAAAGAAGTGAAGGGCATGGCTCGCTGTCTCAGACGGGGTCTGCCCTGGGAGAAGCAGCCAGCACTGGGAAGCCTTGTGATTATTTACTTTTCCGTTATATAACAGCTACAAAATAACTGGAATATATAGAGATGATGTGTGTTAGTACCTTGTTAAGCTTGTTTTTGCAGCAGAAACTTTAAAAGGTTTAATTGTGAGAACGTGGTAAAGGCAGGTGGTTGCCCCTTCCTGTAATGACAAATGAGTTACAGTTTATGGTGTCTTGAACTCCCATACATAACAAAACCACCACTCGCCTAGCTGCAAAGCGCTGGTCAGCCTGTGACAACTGAACCTGTTTGATGAAGCTTCCTCTACGAAATTCCAGTGAGGAAATGGGTATTTCATCTTATGAAGGAGATTTCGTCTGCTTCCAGTAGGAACTTAGAATTTCATATGCCTGCTTAGAATTAGAGATTCACATGTCTTTTGAACATGTACAAAGTACTCCAGAAAAGCATAAAATAGAGGAGTTAAATACACCACAGGCATGACTGATATTAATTTGGGTTCAACAACAAATTCCTAGTTAAAACTAACTTTCTTTCCTAACAAACACAAAACAGTAGCTTAAGCTTGATTTTAAACGAGTATATTTTAAGATAGCATGACTGGCTATGGTATTGGGCAATCACAATAAGGTAAAGGTATTTTTAGCACATCTCAGGTCAATTAAATGCTTACATACTTTTTTGCTTCTATTAACTCTAGGGGTGAAGTCTTGCCAGCTTCAACATTGTTCAGGAATGCGCTTATACACGTTGAAATTAAGCACCTTATTTTTCTCATCGATTTCAATGAGCTTTCAACTGTCTTGAAATAGACGTGGATGTTCCTACAGTACTTTATTAAATTTGCTTTAAGATCAGTAAAGTTAGTCCAGCTTCTTCCCTGTAAAAAAAAATTTAGGGTTAGCATATCAAGTTAGAGAGAGTCTGTGCTGATTTTAAGTATAAAATGTATTTGATTGTTGTTAAGGTTATGCTATGTTAGGTTTTTTTGAAGGCTGACAAACTGCTGAGGTTCTGATAGAAATGTTTCCCAAAAGCTTTGTTGAAGCTCTAGTTTATTCTGGAATATTAAAATAGTGCACTTTAAAAATCAACTGAATTTACATATATTCATTTTGCTAAGCAGCTTCCTGGACTCATTTTATACTAGTGATCTCCAATTGAGATGGGAGATCTCAAGTACTCTGCAGACTATGCTAGATCCAGTAGACCAAGGTTTGAATGTATATTGCAACTTATTCTATACAATAAAATAACTCTGATATACTAGTTATAGCCTCAATAATTAACAACATCCCCTACATGCCCCATTTCTGCATTGGATCATGCAAAGAAAACAGGCTTGGAAACCAGTGATCTCAAAATCTCTGGAGACAGTATTTACATTCAATGTGATAGAGATGAAAATCCAGTGAGAAGGCAGATGTCCTGGCCCACAAAACTTCTGAGGATGAGATTCTGCCAGGCAGCTATCTTGGTGTGTGGCCTGTCCATGGACTCCGCACAAGTTGGGAAGAGACATAAATGTTTTTGTGGATTTGCCTGCTTTGTCAAATACTTGGCTAGAGTGGAACATTTCAGTAAGTTGGCTTCTGATTTGCATTCTGAATATCATAGTTCTTTCCTTAAAGCAACTAGAAATACTTCTTTTTGAGGACATTTTGTTAGTACCTGTAGCTATACGTGTTAAAAGCCGTGTCTTTCTGGGTCATCTGTTCTTGTAACCTTCACTCTTATTTAACACTGAGTTTAATTTAAACAAATAGTTTTATGTTTTTGTTGTCAGACTAGATATTTGCCTCCCACTTGTTAAGTAACAGCTTTGTTTGTCTTCCATAAACGCCTTGCTCTAATCCAGCATTTATGTTGTAGGAGGGGAGCCATTACCATGTCACGGTACTTGAAGTTATTTCTTTATAAGACCAAATAACTGTGTAACTACTTGTGCAGAAAGACATTTTGGTGATACATACATGTTACATCCAAGAACTATGCTTAAGTCACCACAACTGACATATGCCACTTCTGCTTGTTCTGAACTTCAATAGCAGCTGAAAAAGTGAGTGGCTACTTTTATACTTCATCCATCATCTCCAGCATCCCTCCTGCAAAATGAGTTTCTGGAACATTCCATAGCTGTCAAAACATGTGCAAAGTACTGAAACAGTAGTAAATATAAATTAACCATCTAGATAAATATAGCCTTTACTGCAGAATGATGAAAAGATGCAGACAATAGGAGGCAGGACTAGTGAAATAACTGTTCCCATCAAATTCCTTCAGCTCCAAGAATATCACTAAAAGGTACAATTGCTCTTGTCAATCACACCTTTGTCTCAATTTGACTAAAACCTTCCACCTACATTAGAAATCCATTAGCCATGCTGCTTTTATGACAGATTTGTTACTCAAGGAGGGGGATGATTTCCTTCTTTTTATCAAATCATTCTTTAGCTTCCATTTTTGTGTCTATTTTACATGGCAGACGGAAAACACCGAGTTGCCTGTGTGCAATGATTTAAGGCAATTCAAACAGGAGCAAACAAACTAGATGGTTGCTTTGAATAATTTATGACATTTCTTCTGCTTGCTTCAGTAGATCTCTGAGAGGCCTGACTACTACTGAGAGGTAGAACAAATTTTTGGTTCTGAGGTCATCATGAAGATCTGTAATCGTAGGAAAAAAAAAGAAATAACTCAGGCCCTGACAGATCAATTGTAATGATTAGGTTATTGAAAGAAAAAATCATTCCCTGGGGACTAGATGAGACAGTGTTTCGAACTACTATTTGAACACTGGAAGTCTGTACTGTCCAGTAACTTTGGGCATCTAATCTTAGGGGATTTTAAAATGAATATACTTTCAGAAACAAAGTTTGCTTTTTGAAAACTAGATTATCATGAGGATATCAAAGTTATTAGAAGGGATTTTGCATAAGTGATGACCTACTTTCGATAGATCTTAAGTAATATTCCAGAAAGATAAATTTACATTTCCAAATATGACTAGGCCCATTGAAGAGATTAGGTATGATGATAGCAAACTCAGAATAAAGAAGTAAGAGCATGCATTTTCTACAATGAATAGAAAACTCTGAGCAATATACTTATGAAGAACAAGTATTACTGAGTAATTTCTAGAAAACTGTGATGCTTCTTGTGCAGAGATAAATATCAGATTAATAAATGATTTGCTGCAAATATTTAAGTGCTATACTGACAATGCTAAAGATCTGCCAATAACATCTTAGATCCTTCCGGATCCCAGTGTCTAGTGCCAGTCTACACAGTATACACCCGGGCTGGTTTAGTGGAGGAACTTCTATTAGCTCAGACCCAGGACTGTGCAAAGTGGATTAATGGTTGTAGTAGGCTAGTGCCTATGGTCTTTAGCTGGCCTGTCTGCTTAGGATGCTCTGTTGCATATGGATTTACCAGATTGGCCAAACTGATTCAGCAGTTTCCGTGATGCACTTTTATTGTCTTCTAGGGATGTATCCCACATTTGCTTGACATTTGTTACCTAATGCTTGATAATAAAGTTACAAACCTCTCTTTTATGATCTCACTGATCATAAACCACAATGGTAGTTTGAATTTTTGGTGGATTGGAACAAGAGAAAGAGAACAATTGACTCCTCAAAGATTAACACTAACAGTTATTTGCAGTGCTGAGTTGGATTTGAAAAGTAATTCCAAATAAAAAAAAAAAGATCACTAAGGAGAACTTAAAATGTTGCATTTGCAATTTTATAGAGTATGGTTTCTGGAAAGTCAGAACATTTTTTTTCAAAGTGACCATATGGTCTTAAATTAACCCATACTTTATATATAAACTTGTATATAAACTTATAACTTCTTATAAGATGGGTGGTAGTGTTGCTTCCTTAAAGAAAAAGATTAGGTAACAAAAAAATTAATGAAATATTTTTACTTGG
>VZTM01037236.1:814-11644 GCA_013400555.1 Jacana jacana | reverse complement strand
AAAAAACCTCCCCCCAAAAAAAAAAACCCACTTCAGTGACAACACTATGCAGAACTGAGGAGGTCCCAAAGACGATGGCAGCCCCCATCCCGAACTGGGATAAGGCTCCCCAGGCTCCTAGAGGGAAGGTGGCAGCAGGGAAGAGCAGGAGGAGCCCCCAGCGCTCTCACACCCTCAGGACAGCGTATTTGAAGACGGCCATGATGGCAGCACTGATGAGACCCGAGATAGGGACAGTGACGAACCAGGCCATGAAGATGTTGCGGAAGAGGCGCCAATCCACTGCCTTCTTGGAGCGCAGCCAGCCCACCGAGACCACCGAGCCCACCTGCACAGGGGAGGTGGTACTCAGCACCAGCAGGGGAAGGGGTCGTCCACCACCCCACAGCCCCTTCCAGCGACTTTCTTTCCCCAAGGGTCTTTTTCCAGCCCCTGGGGAACCCAGCAGAGTGGAGCAGCAGAGAAGCCCGGTTCCCAGAGCTGCTTGGCAGAGCCTAAGGGTCCATCAAAGGGGTTTTGTTCTCCTTTCACCCTCTCAAGTGCCCCCTTCACCCAGCCAAGGGCAGGCGATGCCACCCCCATTGAGATGCAAATGACAGATCTGGGAGCTGAAGGCCAGCCAGCAGCTTATTTTTGAGACCTCCCACACAGCTCAGCTTTCTCAGCACCAGGATTCAGGGGAAGCCAAGCTCACCCCAAACTGGCACCGTCCTCTCCTGCCACCAACTACCTACCTTGCAGTGGGTTGTGCTGATGGGGAGGCCGACATTGGAGGCGATCACCACCGTCAGGGCAGATGCCAGCTCAATGCTGAAGCCACTGCAGAGACAGAGAGCACAATGAGCCCCCATAGGACCCAGCACACAAGGCTGCCTCAGCCCAAACTGGAGCTGCAACTGCTCACCCCAGGTAGGGTCAGGCTCCTCACTCGGCTCTCCAGACACCCAGTAGCCCCAGGCTGGCCCCCCAGGGGATGAAGGGAGGGGTTACAGGGCCACACACACACACACACCCCCCACCTGAGCAATGAAACCCCAGAAGCGAGCTGGGAGCAGGGCTCCTGGAGCAGGATGCAGCTCTAGGATTGCCAGAAGCCTACCCCTGCCCCAAGGCAGGCCTTACCTTGATGGGGTGATGGGTGTCAAGTCCTTCCCCATCGTCTGGATGACTCTCCTTCCCCAGACCCACAAGCCAATGCAAATCCCTGCACCTCCATAGAGCAGCAGCCAGATGGGAGTTGCCACCTTGGTAGCCACATCACCTGTCTGATAGATCAGGTAGAGTGCAACCAGAGGCCCTATGGCATNGCACAGCCCACAGTGGGGAGGGTGGGGGGGGGACAGGGACACACACACAGGCCCCTGGCCCCCAAGCCCTCGCTGGAGGGGGTGAAGGACCAGCCCTGGTCCTTAGTGAGGGAGCAATCACTGCCAGGGGAGCTGAATCAAGTTGTTAAAAAACGACAGCAGTGGCCTCCCAGAACTGCTCATCTACAGCTACAGCGCAGCACAGGAGCCTCACTGGGGCTGGCACAGCCTCAGTGCTGCCTTTCCCCCCCTCCTCCTCCTCCTCCTCCTCCTCCCCTTCCAGANCGTCCACCACCCCACAGCCCCTTCCAGCGACTTTCTTTCCCCAAGGGTCTTTTTCCAGCCCCTGGGGAACCCAGCAGAGTGGAGCAGCAGAGAAGCCCGGTTCCCAGAGCTGCTTGGCAGAGCCTAAGGGTCCATCAAAGGGGTTTTGTTCTCCTTTCACCCTCTCAAGTGCCCCCTTCACCCAGCCAAGGGCAGGCGATGCCACCCCCATTGAGATGCAAATGACAGATCTGGGAGCTGAAGGCCAGCCAGCAGCTTATTTTTGAGACCTCCCACACAGCTCAGCTTTCTCAGCACCAGGATTCAGGGGAAGCCAAGCTCACCCCAAACTGGCACCGTCCTCTCCTGCCACCAACTACCTACCTTGCAGTGGGTTGTGCTGATGGGGAGGCCGACATTGGAGGCGATCACCACCGTCAGGGCAGATGCCAGCTCAATGCTGAAGCCACTGCAGAGACAGAGAGCACAATGAGCCCCCATAGGACCCAGCACACAAGGCTGCCTCAGCCCAAACTGGAGCTGCAACTGCTCACCCCAGGTAGGGTCAGGCTCCTCACTCGGCTCTCCAGACACCCAGTAGCCCCAGGCTGGCCCCCCAGGGGATGAAGGGAGGGGTTACAGGGCCACACACACACACACACCCCCCACCTGAGCAATGAAACCCCAGAAGCGAGCTGGGAGCAGGGCTCCTGGAGCAGGATGCAGCTCTAGGATTGCCAGAAGCCTACCCCTGCCCCAAGGCAGGCCTTACCTTGATGGGGTGATGGGTGTCAAGTCCTTCCCCATCGTCTGGATGACTCTCCTTCCCCAGACCCACAAGCCAATGCAAATCCCTGCACCTCCATAGAGCAGCAGCCAGATGGGAGTTGCCACCTTGGTAGCCACATCACCTGTCTGATAGATCAGGTAGAGTGCAACCAGAGGCCCTATGGCATTGCTGGAAGAGAAAGAAGAGCTGGTCTAAAGGGCCAAAGGCTGTGGGCAAGGTGGGCATCAGCTCCAGTGAGCAACCTCACCATTCCGCTGGCCCAACTGACCTGACATCATTGCCACCATGAGCAAAGGAGCCAAAGCAGGCTGTGAGAATCTGCAGGAACTGGAAGAGGAGGGACACCTCGGGTTTGTCCTGGTCCTGCCATTCTTCCAGGGAGCTACTGCTGCCCTTGCGGTCGCCGACACCCATCTCCACCTGGGCTGTGTTCAGGTCCACATCAGCAGCTGGGTGGGCATCAGCCACCGCGTTGCAGTAGCTGGTGTAGCTGTCCATGCGGACCCTCTTCTTGGTGTCCACCACAGGCCAGGTCAGCTTCTCCACCTCCTCACCCTCCCTGGTGCGGAGGGAGTCCAGGGGCATGCCACAGATAGCCATGGTGTAGGAGGTGTAGCTGTTGTTACGCCGCAGAGGCTTGTCCCCAGAGTCCCCCATGCAGTCCCCCATCTTGGCCAGGTGCAGTTTATGCAGCAGCTCCTTGTAGAGGCCGGAGTCTTTGTGCACAGTGTGGTACTGGTACTGCCCACTGGAGCTCAGCTGGTGGCCCACAGCCTGGTTGAACTGCACGAGGTTGCCATTGGGTAGCCGCACGGCTCCTGCCAAGAGACAGCGAGGGTTTAGCATCTGGGGTACCTGGGGTTGGGCAGGAGACCACTCCAGCACCCCACCCCACACCCAACCACTCACCGCTGTCGATGCTGGTTTCCTTCAGGTCAAGGTTGGGGAGCTTCCCCTGCTCTGGGGCCTCCTCCAGGTCTCCCATGTTGAAGGAGACCGTCCTCTCCCCCAGCGCTTCCCGGTGGGGCACAGCTGACCCCACATCAGCAACAGGGCTCTTGGCATTTCCCAAGGGCACCTTGGTCTCTTCATGGTCCTCCTTGGGGCTGATGTTCTTCTCCATCAAGGGGCTTTCAGAAGGACTGGATTTGATCTCTCCTGGGAAGGGAGGCAGGTGCCATCAAACCCCTGGCCGCCATCACACCCAGTGCCAGGAGCAAACCCACACCCCTCACCACTCAGATTTATGGCAGTTAAATAAAATTTACAGCTTCCCCCTCATCCTGAACTTTGGAAAGTGCTGGACAGTCACACCTTGTCCTGGGCACAACAGCCAAACCATCACAAGCCAACTCATCTCCTATTTTTAGGCACGTCCCCCACCCACACAGGGTGTGGTAAGCGCCATTATGGGGCATTTATGCCCCTTCTTCTGATGGCAGAGGTTCCTCCTCAAGCCATGTTTACCTCTTCCCCCATTCCCAGAGGCCGTGGGATGCTCTGGACCTGCTTCTGGGGTGGCTGTGGCTCCTGCCACCAGTGGGAAGGTGCCCAGAAGAGCCCAGCTCCTCCGCCAGCCTGTCGGCTCCAGCCTGCCGGCAGGACTTGCCACCTGGGCTCCTCTCCAGCTCCCACTGGTCGGTGACAAACGCAAACAGGAGCTGGTCTCCACCTCCTGAGGGCAGCCTGGTTTCCTGTCCCACTGGAATTGCCAAAGCCAGCAGCACCAAGTGCTGGAAGCAGAGGCTGTTACTCCCCCTCTACCGGGAAAAGCATGTTTTCTCCAGGTGAAAACATGAGGTCAGCTCCTCCAGACAACAACAACAAAAAAACCACCTCCTCATCACAAACACGACAATTTCCCAGCCAGCTTGCCAGCTGCTGTGGTCTTCAGCCCTTCATCCTGTGTGAGGACCCCTCCCAGACCAACAACCGGATCAGGACCTAACGCTCCGGCATCAAGCCCCTGCAGAGCTTGTCTCCCCCTGCACTGCCACCTCCTCCCAGAGATGCTCCCTGGCAAGGCAGGAGAGGCTGCCTTGCAGGCAGGAATTAAGCCAAATCTTGAACAGCTGGAAGAATGTCAAGGACAGCCATAAAGCTGTTAGTCACACCCCAGTTACACCAGTCCGACAAGGACGCTGGTTATCCCTCATCTCCAGTTCCTTAAGTGCCCCAGACTGCAAACTGCATTTATATGCAAGACCACACAGGGCTCCAGGAGAGCTGCCTGTGCTCCTCAGGAGGCAGAGCTCAGGGCTGCTCTTTTGGATGCCTTTCAATAGATTGGGTTTGTTTTTTGGGTGGTGGTGGGGGGGGATGTATTTTTTTGTGCTACAGGGAAAGGATTTCATCAGCTTACACAGCTTTAAACTTGTGATCTGCCTCTGCCAGGCCAAAGATTGATCAGCAGGTACACAGAGGATTAAAGGTTACACCAGTTAACAGGCAGGTTGTCTCCTGTCTCCTCTTCTTCTCTATTCATCAGTGAAATGGGGGATGTCTGACAGTGCCTGCTGTCCTGGGTGGTTCAAGGAGAGCTTGCCCCAGCCAAGAAATCCAGGTGCTGGTGCTGCTGGGCAGCACAATCCCTACTTGAAAGGGGATTTTGGGGTCCCCCAGAGCAGCATCCCAGTGCTGCAGCGGGTTGGGAGCAGGGCAGGGTCCAGCTCAAGGGGATGTGCCCCAGTGACTCAGGGTTTGCAGAGCAGCTTAAGCGATAACCGACGCCGAGGATCCCTGCTAATAACAGCCCTGCAGCTAATGAGATCTCCTGCTGGGAAAAGAAGTTGGTCAGTCCGAGCGTGCCCTTCCCCAGACCAAATGGCAAGGAGAGGAGTTACTTACGTTCAATTTTCTTCTTCATTCTCGGACAAACAAAGAACCAGACGACGAGAGCACAGACAACAGCACTCCCCGCCGAAATTAGGAGGATACCCCACAGAGGAAGTTTGTCAAAGCCCAGCACTAGGAAATAAAACAATGGAACTTTGAAAACCTCTGGGCAAAAGCCTCCTTCAACGCATGACTTTGCACATCCCAGCACGGGGAAGGGAGGGAAGGGAAGGGGAGGGGGGGCAGAACTCCATCACCTGCAACATCCCTGAGCTAAATCCACCTGCCAGGGAGAAAGGCTGTCAGAAAGGCGCTGCTGACCGCACCACCACCTTATCTCAGAGCCTCCCCCATCCCCACCCCCGCCAACAACATTAGCTTTCCCCTCCCTCCCACAGCCAAACCCCCACCAGGGACTGGTGCCTGCTCTGAGCAGGGACAGGAGGCTCCTCACTTGCTGCAATGTCAAGGAAAAAAAAAAAACAGGAGGAAGACAGGCAGCCACTCAGCCCGGCTGCAGCAGCAGCGCTTCCCTCCATGCGGGGCCCAGGCTGCTTCCACCCCACTGGAGCGCCCCACATTTCCAGTAACCCCTCTGGCTGCTACGGGGAGAGAGTCTCCCTGCTCCCCCTGTCCCTAGAAACTCGTTTCAAGGCATTTGGAGGTGTTCTGTGACCTAGTTCCAGGCATTCTCACATGCAGTGTGACTTCCAGCAGAGGCGGAGTGTTGAAGCGCCCGCTGCAGCCCCCGTGGTGGTGGTGGTGGTGGGGAAAATCAGGCACCCACAACCACTCAACCCCTGTATTTCCCACTGCAGGCAGTAACTTATTGCTTCTAAAGCACCACCAGCAATGCCACAGCTACCTCACCCACACACATCCAGCTCTTTGCTTCCACCAAAGCCCGGCTCACTGAATGCTACAAACCCTGCACTCGCCAGACAGGGAGCTCAACCCAGCCCTCCTGCAGCTGAGGACTTGGAACAAGCACAAATCCACCTCAGGGGTGAGCCTGGAGCAGCAGCACCACTGCTGTTCCGCAGCCCCAGTGCCCCCAGCAGCACCGCAGCGACCCTGCCCCCAACCCTCTTCCCCAAACCACAGGGCTGGACACCAAGGGAAGGGGAAGGCAACGTCCCTGCAGACATTTTTCCAGCCACTGTTTACAGACAAAACCCTGTGGAACCAGCACTGCCTGCCCTCACCACCTACAGCAACTTCTCCACAACAGGAAACCCATCTCAGACCGAAAACAGCTCAGGGCCCAGTCACCCCAGCAGATGGAGGCACCCTCCCTGCCGAGCCCTCTCCTAGCCCTGCCCACACTCCAGCCCCCCTACACAACAGCCAAACAAGCATTTCAGTTTGGCTTTTCAAAGCCCAAACGCCTCTCTCCCCCTTCAGGTGCTAGCTCTTCTCACCAGGGGTAAAGTTTATTCTCGGGGACGAGGTGAATGGGGAGGCACAGCCTCCATCCCTCTCCTAGCCTCGCTACCAGGAGTCTCTCCAGCAGCAGCTCAGCTTTAGCACAAGAAGGGAAGGGCAAGTCATGTTATCTGCCAGTCCTGGGGGGTGGGGGGGTGTCTAAGGAGAAAGGTCTGGAGGGGTTTAGTTTGAGCAGGTCTCTTTGGCTGGGCAACTATCTAGCCCAGAACTCAGCGCACGCTAGCCTGCAGCCTTCTGTAACCGGCACAGGCCAGCCGCCTTCTAGGAGATTTCAGCCCTGTAAAAGCAAAAAAGGGGTAAATCGTGCATTTAATGGAGGTTTTGTAAAGCATTTCAAAATTAAGGTTCAAGTATTCTGTGCTGTACTTACGGGGTGCCCCAGTATACATGATGGAGAAGAGGTTGATCCCCACGGTGCAGGCGTAGAAGACGGGCAAAGCTCGCAAGCCGTTGGGGACAGGATCTGGCTGCAAAACAAGGGCCAGCGCTGGGAAGGGCAGACTGGGGGCTGAGCAGCTCCTGAGGAGCTGTCTCTTCCCACCAGGGGCTGCTGACAGCAGCTCCAATACCAGCCTCCAACGAGCTCTGCCAGAGCCAGAGCTCCCAGAAACTCTTGTAGAACCCAGGGGCTGCCTTTGTCCGTCATCTCTCCCACCCTGCCCAGTCCAGGGAGGAAGGTGGCAGGACACCAGGGGTGCCACACAGCTCCCCAAGGTGGGACCAGCCATGTGTCCCACCACTCCCTGGGCTGGAGCATCTCATTGCACCCTCAGCCCAGCTCTCAAACTCCCCCCCAGCCTCACAGGATGTTTTCTTTCAACTCCCCAGGCATTTTCAGACAAAACCATTTCTCAAAGCTTTCACCTCCTTCCAGCTGACTGAGACAAAATAAAAGAGTCCATTACTCACAAAGCAGCTTATTTGAGCACATACCTGCACGGAGAGGCCCTCACCCAAGCAGCAGGGGCACCTAATCCCCGCTGCCGCCCAGAGATTGGGGTCTGGCCTTGGTACAAACACACCAGGGGCCACTGAACGCAGAGTGGGATGGAGCAGCTGGACTGCTCAGCACCAGAATGGAGCGTGACAGGGCCAGCCCGGCTTCAAAAGGCCAGTTATGCAAGGTTACTGGGACAGTGGTGACGCTGGGTTGTTTTCAAGGGCTGCCAGGTAGAAACCAGCAGCGATAAGATCTTAACGTCCCTTGAATCAGGAATACTCAGAGCTAAGCCCTAAAATAATTGAAGTTAACCTCAACTATGCAGAAAGAAAGAGATGCTGGGGTCCCTCTGCACAGCTGGCTGGGTGACCCTGCTCCGGGCCGGCAGCACCCTGCACTCCAGGGTCACCATCGTCTCAGGAAGGTGAGGTTTGGAGCCGCCACCTCTGGGTGTCTGATATCCCTCCCTGGGCTGTCAAACGCTGCCAGTGATGGGAGTGTCCCCCCCCCCCAAAGCCAGGCTGGGCACCCCTCAGGGTGCCTGGGGGAAGGAGAGCACAGTTTCCACAGCACCAGGGCTAATTCTGCCCCTCCTGCCTCTGAAAAAAGCCCCTGGTGTCGGTCACTGCCTTCCTCCACTGGAGGACACAAGGGGAGGTCCAGCCTCACAAGAAGCTCTGCTCTTATCTGCCCTGCATCACCTGACTAGTCCAAAGCTGCAGCTGACTCTTGCTGAGGCCAAGTAGGACCCTCCTGAGGCAAAAGGTTTGGAGGAGACCGAGTGAAGCCTCCTCACCCCCCCTCCCAGGGCTCCTCTTTGAGGAGCCGGTCCCATTTCTCCCATCCTTCCAGCTCCTGCTGGGTAAGGGCTCGCCAAGAGCCAAGACAGAGACAGCTACGTCTGGAGAAGCTCCAGTGCACATCAGCCAACCAAACCACCCAAGGAGCGGGCTCCCAGGGAGCCCCAGGGTGTCAGAAAAGGGGGTGAACCAGCCCTTACCTTACGGAGGATGAAGGTCTGGACAAGGNATCAGCAGCTGCTGCGTGGAGTTGTACATCTCCACGTCAATTAGTCCCTTCCGGATGGTCTCGCTGACTTTGGCTCCCAGCAGGACGGAGCCCACCGTCTCGAAGACGGTAGCCAAGACGCAGGCCTGCCGCAGGGTGACCACCCCCGAGCCCACCGCCGTGCCAAAGGAGTTGGCCACATCGTTGGCGCCGACGGAGAAGGCCAGGACGAAGGCAATGATGAAGCCCAGGATGAGCATCCAGAGGAAGCCCGCCATAGGGACGGGGGGCACCGTGGGGGGGAGGTCCATGGTGTGGGGCAGGGATTAATAAATNGGCAGGACACCAGGGGTGCCACACAGCTCCCCAAGGTGGGACCAGCCATGTGTCCCACCACTCCCTGGGCTGGAGCATCTCATTGCACCCTCAGCCCAGCTCTCAAACTCCCCCCCAGCCTCACAGGATGTTTTCTTTCAACTCCCCAGGCATTTTCAGACAAAACCATTTCTCAAAGCTTTCACCTCCTTCCAGCTGACTGAGACAAAATAAAAGAGTCCATTACTCACAAAGCAGCTTATTTGAGCACATACCTGCACGGAGAGGCCCTCACCCAAGCAGCAGGGGCACCTAATCCCCGCTGCCGCCCAGAGATTGGGGTCTGGCCTTGGTACAAACACACCAGGGGCCACTGAACGCAGAGTGGGATGGAGCAGCTGGACTGCTCAGCACCAGAATGGAGCGTGACAGGGCCAGCCCGGCTTCAAAAGGCCAGTTATGCAAGGTTACTGGGACAGTGGTGACGCTGGGTTGTTTTCAAGGGCTGCCAGGTAGAAACCAGCAGCGATAAGATCTTAACGTCCCTTGAATCAGGAATACTCAGAGCTAAGCCCTAAAATAATTGAAGTTAACCTCAACTATGCAGAAAGAAAAAGATGCTGGGGTCCCTCTGCACAGCTGGCTGGGTGACCCTGCTCCGGGCCGGCAGCACCCTGCACTCCAGGGTCACCATCGTCTCAGGAAGGTGAGGTTTGGAGCCGCCACCTCTGGGTGTCTGATATCCCTCCCTGGGCTGTCAAACGCTGCCAGTGATGGGAGTGTCCCCCCCCCCCAAAGCCAGGCTGGGCACCCCTCAGGGTGCCTGGGGGAAGGAGAGCACAGTTTCCACAGCACCAGGGCTAATTCTGCCCCTCCTGCCTCTGAAAAAAGCCCCTGGTGTCGGTCACTGCCTTCCTCCACTGGAGGACACAAGGGGAGGTCCAGCCTCACAAGAGGCTCTGCTCTTATCTGCCCTGCATCACCTGACTAGTCCAAAGCTGCAGCTGACTCTTGCTGAGGCCAAGTAGGACCCTCCTGAGGCAAAAGGTTTGGAGGAGACCGAGTGAAGCCTCCTCACCCCCCCTCCCAGGGCTCCTCTTTGAGGAGCCGGTCCCATTTCTCCCATCCTTCCAGCTCCTGCTGGGTAAGGGCTCGCCAAGAGCCAAGACAGAGACAGCTACGTCTGGAGAAGCTCCAGTGCACATCAGCCAACCAAACCACCCAAGGAGCGGGCTCCCAGGGAGCCCCAGGGTGTCAGAAAAGGGGGTGAACCAGCCCTTACCTTACGGAGGATGAAGGTCTGGACAAGGAAGAAGAGGATAGCAGACATGATGCCCGAAAGGAGGGGTGAGATGAACCAGGACAACACTAGGAGAAGAGAGGCAGGGTCAGTCTCCTGCTGCTGGAAAGGGAAGCCCTGGGAACAGGGAGGGGGTGGTGGTGGGGTGCTTGGGCCAACTGGCCTTACCAATCTTTAGCAGCTCAGACCACTTGACACCTTTTTGCCCTCTGGCCACCAGTGAAAAACCAATGGTGGCTCCGACGATGCAGTGGGTACCAGAGATGGGGAGCTTCAAGAACGAAGCCACAAGCTGCCACACGGCAGATCCTGGAGAAGGAGAAGCCTGGTAAGAAAGCCATCACCGGGACACCTTGGGGCACCTTGGGGCAACCCACCCCCCCCACCCCAAACCCCAGGTTTGATCCCCCCCCGATTCCTCACCGAACATGGCGCTGATCGAACCTGCCATCAGCAGCTGCTGCGTGGAGTTGTACATCTCCACGTCAATTAGTCCCTTCCGGATGGTCTCGCTGACTTTGGCTCCCAGCAGGACGGAGCCCACCGTCTCGAAGACGGTAGCCAAGACGCAGGCCTGCCGCAGGGTGACCACCCCCGAGCCCACCGCCGTGCCAAAGGAGTTGGC
>VZTM01037235.1:1961-12287 GCA_013400555.1 Jacana jacana | reverse complement strand
CCTGACATTCTCATTTTTTACTAGGGAGCTACAAACAGAAGAAAAACAACATTTTCCCTGTGTTTTTCTCTACCTAGGCCTAAAATCCCATCACACTGTACATGAAAATGCCAATACAACCTTACTGTAACCTCTGTGCTTAGGAATATTCTCTGAGTTTCTAATATTTGAGTCATGAACAGATACATAGAATCAGTGAAAAAGTGAGGCTGGAAGGGATTTCAGAGAAGTCATCCAATTACACCCCTTTGCCCTAAGCCGAGAACTTCTTTCAGAGTTTTAAATCCATGTATTAATTATGATCTATTAAACCAGACTTGTAAACCACTTGTAAACTACCATAAAGGAAAAGTAAATACTGCAGGGTAGGGCTTATGAATAGCACAGATGCCAAAAGATTGAATACACAATTGTCTTGAGAGGTCATTGGTGAAAAAAAGCAAGAATACCAAAAATCTTACGGATACTAAACACTGTTTACAGGCTTTCTTGCTTACTGCCCTCATTGTAGACATCAGCAACTTTCTAATGGAAAAATAAATTGATTTTTAAGGTTATATCTATCATTTTTATCTGTCTACATTTTCATTACATTATTACTTCTTCTGCACATCTATTCTATCTGTTCCTAACTCTCCCTGTTTACCCGCTAGATATAGGAAAATATTCCTAAGCATATTACTGATACACTCAGTCTCCAGAAAAACTAGATGATCTCTTCAGTTCAATGACTTTTAAAAATACAGAGGGTATGGATCCGTACACTCAGCTTCTCTTTCCCTGATCCCTAGCAGCCTGCTAGGATTATTAGGAATATTATTATTTCAGGGTAGTCCCTCCTCTGTCTCTCCTGAGGAATAATATGTTGCATCCCAGATCACCTCTAAAGGACTTTACGTTTATTTATTCTTAAAGCATTCAAAAAAGTTATTCCTTAACTTCCTAGGTAGCTTCTTATATTGCTTATCTATCCTTAGTGTAAAAAGTTTTATTCAATGTCTCACCAGGTCTTTTTTCTTCTCTTTAGCTGAAAGCTACTCTTAACTTTCCCCATGTAGAGGTCATGCAGAATGGTTTAATGCTGTCCATTATGAAAGTTATTTTAGTGCTGGAAAACAGCTACTGTTCATCTCCCTTCAGCCTTATATTTCTAAGATGAACACAGTTAATTCATTCAATCTTCCCTCATAGGCCCTATTTCATAACTCTCATTCCTGGTGTTCTCTCCTGCAACCTCTCCAGTCTCATGACCAACATCGCTCCAGTCTTCTGCTTACACTGGGACACAGTGCCCCAGCCACAGCCTCACAGGAGTAAGGCATCATTTCTTTTCGCATCTGACATTTGATGTTCCTTTTAATAGATGCTTTTATTATAAGTGCCTTCCCCTCCTCCTGAACAACACAGCTGACACAGACTCAGTCTGTGATCTACTGCGTCTGTTACTTGCCATTTTTTTGTTCGCTTGATTATTACTTTTTTCCCTTAAACATAAGTACTTTTGCTTACTGAATTTCATCATGCTGATACCGTGCACTTTCTCCAATTTATCAAAAGCATATTTAATTTTAAACCCATTACCCATCATGCTCTCAGCCCTTCTCAGCTCCACACCATCTGGATTAGCAGAACATTTCCATTTTATCATTTAAGTCATTAAACAAGACATTATCTCTCTGCTACAATTAACCCTCAGGACATGACTTGCAACATCTTCCCAATATAAGGCAGCAAATATTTCCACAGGCCATAAGTGCATCACATTCTACAACGCAGTTTACGTGAAAGTCTCATAGCTCTGTGTCAGGAATTAGCACACCACATCTTCTGTTTCTCTCATGCCCAGAAAACCAGGTAAGCTGTCAAGAAAAAAATCGTTAGATTAGACCTGATATTGTAATTAGTGGGATAACTTGAAGGCCTCAGGCTGCAGAGAGTTTTGGAGTGAACATATCATCAGATACATCTGTTATTGGTTTGTTTGCTCGAGTGGTTTTGGTTTGTTTATTTGCTTGTTTGTATTTTGTGTATGATCAACTCATATCTTTCTGCTGTTGAATTCAGCAAACTGAAACATTCTTCTCTCCTAGGATTCAAAAGGAAAGCTCAAAACAAAACTGCAGATCAGTCCCCGAGAACAGGAATTTCAGCCCTTATGGAACACCTCTCTTCCTCCTACCTCTGCAAAATCCTACTGTTGCTGTCAGTAGCACTGTAGTTCATGTTGCTATGGGTACATCAAGTTCAACAAGTACCTTTCCACCTCTTGGTCCTTCCCACTCAGCTGGTAATATAAACCTGTATTACCATATGAGTGTACACACAGCTGTGCATGTAATATCAAAAAGTGAAGACAAAGTAGAGATAGGGAGAAAATTAGAAAATATATCATTAATTACCACAGCTTCCTGAATTATGCCACTGAGAGTTAAAAATTACCTTGCAAGTGACCAGCTATTGTCTCTGAAATACCTTCTGTCCTGTAAATCCTCCTAGCATCAGAATTAAAAAGTCCTGAGTAATAGCTTCCTGATCTTCCACCACTAAGGTCAGCAAAAGAAAAGTGTCTGGGTTACACCGGACTGGCTCGTATCATCACTTTCAGAGACAGGTAGTCAAACAACCAACCTGCAGCCTCTGTATTTTGCTCAAAGTGCGGGACAAAAAGGTAAATAGATGCCCAATCCAGCAAGTAGTATGAACGAGTGTCTTTGTACACAGTGAGTGCTCCTGGGCGGCAGGAACAAAACGGTAGTTGGTCTCTACCATTTCTGTCCACCTCTGCCCCCTTCCAGTCCTCTGGATTTCAGTCATTTCAGCACAGCCCCCAGCCTCAGCAGTCTCACAGCACAGAAACGCAGTTGTTCACAGAAGTGCATTTCTGTGCTTCTCTGTGGCTCCCAGCACTTTGATTCAATTACACTTCGGTGCATAGATAAGAAGTATCAGCAGGAATTGGCTTCTAATTCTGTCACTTATGACAGAACTGCTATTTGCTGCATTGTGTGCACCAAGCAGCCTTGCTTTATTGCAGCTCTTTTTTATGATGATCTAGGACAAGCTTTATCCACAAAACAACTAAATTCCTGTTCTCTCATCTTTCTTTATGATCTGAAAGAAAATTGGCACTTGATATGTCTAAAATAAGTTCCATAATGGAGGCAAAACTGCTTAAATACATTCAGTGTGCTGAAAATATCAGATAAATGGCAGGCTTGGCTCATGTTAACAAGCTTTGCACTTTTTGTGTTCTTTTCATCTGTGACAAAATTCACCACTTACCAGCCATTAAGGTTGCATTGTGCAAGTCAAAAATGCAGACAGATATTCTGAGAGAATTTTAATCATATAATCACTGTACAAGACATTCAAATACTGTATGCTCAGATTATATTTTTTATGGTTTTTTTTTTCTCTTAACAAAACAAGCACATAGACAAAATCAAGAATTCTAAGTGACAAGATTTTATTTATGTTCCTCAAAACAGCTGTTTTGAAGATAGCAGGACTGATGACATTTTCAGGGGCCACACGTATCGCAAAGGTCATATCCTAAAGCAGTGAGAGAAGACAGACATAGTGGGATGTTTCCAAACTCCAGAAATCTACAAATTATGCCAGAGGTGATTATAGCAACTATATTACTGTTTGGACTCGATGATCCCACGGGTCTCTTCCAACCTGAATGATTCTGTGGTCCTATGATTACAGCAGTCTGCACAAGCAGACACTGGATATGCCACTCCTTAATTGCTGGCATTTGGAATAAAACTGGCCTGAAGTGAACATGGCAACTGTCACCTCATGCAGTTACTGTCTCTTGTTATGTGCCTATTTGGACAGTTAGCATGATGGTATATAGCCAGTCCTTCCTATAGACCTGGCTCAAGGGGCTGTGATTCACTATTCCGGGGCACTGTACAAAGAAAACAACAAAACAGGACCTTCAAAAGAGCTCACACAGTTTAAATACAAGGAAAATAACAGGAGGGGGAGCTGCAGGAGGACAGGAGGAGACACACACCAGGTTGCTCTGCACAACTCCTCAGCCTCCTGGCTGCCAGCCACTGCAAACTATTAGATTATTTAATACAGCACCCACAAAAACCTCAAGAAAGGATAGAGGAGTGCAAGATGAACAGAAAACTGCCACGTATCCTATCAGCTATCTTCAGTCATGTAAGATTTTATCTTTATGAAAAACAAATCTTCATCTTTGTTTTAATTAGTTCATCAGCACATGTAAAACACAGAGGTGACATCCTGGGATGCACAATGAAGGGATGTAAATTAGAGAAAAAGAAAAAAAAAAAAAAACAGTTTTGCTTCAGTTTAGGCTGTTCTGCTTCAAGTTATCAGTGGGTTTCTGGGCCTACCAGTTCAAAATGTAGTTACTTGTGAAAACTGGATTTCTGAAAATCAAAACTAGAAGACTTTTCTCATGCTAGTTATATCTGATATTCAAATCAAACAGAAGGTGATCTTAGGAAAAGAAAAAAAGAATCTTTTTCATGGTCTGAATTTTCAGGCTTCAGGAGCTGGAAAGAATAGAGCCCTTTCCAAAAAAAAAACCCAAACCAAAAATCTCTTGAAATTCACAACTGAAAGTTTTTCTCAACAAGGAAAAAGGGCAAACACGAGAAACCTCAAAGAATAGGCTATTTAAGTATCCTTTTTTCCCCAATGAAGAAATGTAGATAAGCTTTCGCATATTCTTGATTTTCAGAGCTCAGAATCTCTTCCTATAAAGGAAGGAGCCCAGATATTAAAAAATTCATTGGGAATGGGTATCTCTTGGCTTTTCATCCGTGAATTTAAAAACCACTTCACCTAAATGAGGAGCAGCCTTCCTCAGAAAAACTTTCTAGCAAAACTGTGGCTGTTTGCTGAACCCAAATATGTGGCTTTCACAACCTCACCCCTACAACAAAAGCAAGAGCCAACTTGTGTTATCACAATGTTTATATCTAGACAAATACCTGCCAGGGATCAGAGGGACAGAAAACCCAAACCATTGGTTCTGGCTGTGAGTTTGCTGGCTTTCAGAATTATTATTCTGTAAGGGTGATTTTCATTCTGAAATCTGAGTATTTATGAATCTTAACTGATCGATAATTACAACATCCTAATACTATGACAGGCAAGCATTATGAGACTGTGAAAAATTACAACTGAGCTAGAAGTGATCAGAAATTCCTCTTCTGCTATGGTTTCAGAAGCTATCTTTTTTTCCTGGGCTGACATGAGCAGTGAGACAAAGAGACACATTTTGTCTTTCTTAGAAGTACATTTTTTTGGATCCCTGTCATAGCACTGCAGCATGTCTTCATAGGACTGTTTTTAGCCAATGGCGTGGGTTATATCAGGTGTTAGTTTCATCTTCATTTTATTTAAACTGGATGATTTTTTACCATAAGGATTCCTATGAAGTCTGTTCACATTATAACAAATGTCAGTGAACATCCATGAGTCACTGCTTATTTGCTCAGGCTATTGGCCTCTGGCTATCTCAGCTCTTGACATATTAGCCATATGAAAATATATGCTCCCATTCCTAGTGCATTTCTAGAAACACATCTCTATCTGACTCTTACATTTAACAATCCCACATCTTATTCGGCAGCTTCATGAAAATTATGGGAATTACAGAAGCAAGGTTTTTCCTCTTAGAATCATAGAATCACTCAGGTTGGAAAAGACCGTTGGGATCATCGAGTCCAACCATCAGCCCTAATTTACAAAGTTCTCCCCTACACCATATCTTCCAACACCACATCTAATTGATTCTTAAACATATTCAGGGATGGTCACCTACCCTGTTGTTGGCTTGAAGCCATTTCCTCTCTTGCTATCGCTAATGACCTGTGAGAAGAGGCCAGCACCAACCTCTCTACAATGTCCTTTCAGGAAGTTGTAGAGAGTGATGAGCCTCCTCTTCCTCAAACTAAACAGTCCCAGCTCCCTCAGTCATTCCTCATAAGATTTATGCCTCAAGCCCTCCACCAGTTTCATTGCCCTCCTATATACTTGCTCCAGCACCTCCAGCTCTCTCTTGTGTTGAGGTGCCCAGAACTGGACACAAGACTCAAGGTGTGTCCTCACCAGTGCTGAGTACAGGGGGACACTCGCATCCCTACTTCTGCTGGTCACACGTAATCCAGAAAAGGCCCAAACACTCTTTAATCCAGAACAAGCCCAAACAAAGAAAGGCTGAACTAGCTGAGATTTACAAAAACACACCTGAAATAAACATTCTGCCTTTTTTGTGTCTATAGCTAGAAGGGTAAGAAAACAGATGGGATAAACCTATGTATTTACTTTAAATTTCATTCAATATTCAAGGTGCTCTAAAACAAGGAAAACAGTCTGTGCCATATTTTTTAATTCTTCTTTTATCTGAAAATCCTGGTTTCAGAACCAGCTTGATAGAATAAACCTGAATAAAACTCTAACTCGCGTGGCATGTGGTTACACTCCCCTCTTTGTTTCCTTCAAGTAATGCAATTGAATATAACCTCTGGCTCAAAATTAGTCTAGAATTTGACCTTTCACAACTAGGAAAACATAGCACTAAGTTCTTGCCAGTTTTTCTTTGAATGGCAGAATTTCATGTTTTCTGTTGTACTCTTTCATGTATAGCCATCACACATTATTTCACCTGATCATGACTCAGTATACCAAATTGCTGTTTTCCCATTAGGTTTGTAAAAAGCACAGAAAATTCTTATTCAATCCCAGTACCTGTGTGTAGGAAAATGTTTTGAAGTGTAAGAAAGGCATTTGATGCTAAGAACAAATGACTCAGAGAACCAGGATTTATTGATTTGTTTTGTTCTGTTTTACCAGGCTCACCATAAAGAAAAAAGAAAAAAATTAAGTCCAAACCTGGATGTGAACTGAGTTCATAGTCAACTTGTGCTTAGATTTCTGATTTCTAAGTAAAACTCTGCCACAAGTACTGTCACCATATGCTTCCAATCACTCATCCTAAACTGGACTCAGAATTACCCACATATACATAATGTACAGCAAATCCTTTGGTTTAGACACTCCTGTGGAACTTTGAACAAAGTGTACTTCATTTACATTTGAACATATTTTCCATGTATACCCCAAATTCACCTTCCTCCAAACAGGGAGATGTTTGATTAGCAGGGGAACAATCCCATGGCAAGCAGCGTGGCAGAGTCCTCTGGGCCAGATGATGGAACAGGGTCATGTCAGGGGACCTCAGATGTGGACACATATGAGGTTCCCTGGCACATCACAGAAATACACACATGTTGTCTCCAAATCCTTACGGCTGCACACAAGATAGTCAAGAGTCTCAAGGAAGACATGAGATCTCAGCACTGTGGTAAGTAAGCACGAGTTACTGTGTCCTTATTCTTCTCTTCTTTTCTTTCCCCTTCCCAAGATTTAAGCCATATTTGTGGTCAATCATAATTTGCAAAGCCACACTTTGAGTTGTCCTTTTTCAGACCAAATTGTGGCCATCTTTTGTCAACCACCTAATAGTTATCTGCTTCATGATCAGGAGAAAAGACAGATCCATGTGCTTAAAGGACTGGCGAGGAACTGGATTTCACATTAAGCGCGTGGCTCTTATGTAGATTTATTCCATAACTGTGAGGAATTTGTTTACTTACTAACCATGAAGTTCTCATCTACCAGAGACTTAAGAAGCAAACACATAACGGGTTATTTCAGGCCCCATTTGTTTAGATTGTATAAATTCTAATCAGCATAATGATATGCTAATGAAGCAAGGACCACAACTCGGACAGGAGAAAAAAGAAATACACTTGTTTTATTTTAATAATAAAGCTGGTTGGTCCCTGGAACTGTGCAAGATACAAACAATATTGAATTATTGCAGGTCCACAACCACACTATTTCTTGGAGAGAAAATGAAATTATTAGGTGAACTTCATTATTCAAGAAGGAGAAAGCAGCAAGAAAAGTATATTTTCAAAATAACTGTTGTTTTAATACTACAGAACATCATTAACTTCAAAAGTCGGGGTTTTCCTGGCATGAATGGTGTGCCAGTGGTATAATATCAGTTAAACCAGGGTAGTACAGAGGTTGCCTAGGGGTCTGGTATTCCGTGTTTTCTTTACCATGTTGATGGTGTTGGCAGAGTTGCAAAATCTAAATTCTCTCCTTGCTTTCCCCCTCAGGGATCTGTATGGATCTGCTAGGAGTAGTCTTTGAAGGTTGTGTCCCTTGTGTTTCCCAATTCCCTTACTCACCATGACCACTTCCACTGGTGCCTCGGGAACACCATCAGTGTTAGTTTTCTTTCCAACACGCATCCTTCTTGTTCTTCAGGGCTGCAGTGTAGCACAACACCCAGTCGGAGCACCACTGTTGACTTTCAAGAAGATGGGACAGAGTAAGACATCTTTGCCCTGTGACAGGTACTTGCATAATAGGAGTGATTTGGACCACAGGCTCCCCAGAGCTCCATTAAATTCAGTGCTACCATCTCCAAGTGCCAGCATCAGAGACGGGTTTTGTGCAGCTCAGAACTTCAATCTTCTTACCTGCAGCCCATTCCTATACTCAGCAGGGTTCAAGGCTGCAGCATTAACAAGAACCCAAGTTTGCATGTGGTTATGCCTTTCTCATCTCAAAAATTCGTCAGTCCTTGCTCTGTGTGCTGCAGTCTCCTGTGACTGAGAGATTTTCTCTATATTCTTAAACACTGTTAGCAAGTCACTGCTTATTAAAAGCTGACCGGATGCAAAAAATTGGCATTAAAACAGTGACTAGAAGACAGCAAAGATTTTTCTTAGATGTGCTAATATTTGTCTGCTTTGGAAATGAGCATCCTGGGCAATTCTTCCTAGGCCAGGACAGGAATATCTAGTAGCAATTTTACAGAGCCTGTAGTATCTGGGGTGGCTTAAAATACATTTGGTTGGCTATTGGCTGCCATGCCCTACCGCCAGCTCAGGAAAAACTGTAGTGAATCATCATGTAAGTCAATGCATTCAGATGCAATCTTATTCAGTAATGTCCTTGCATGTTTACTCAGCGCTGCCTAATGACTGTTAGAATCTTGCCATAAAAATATGTGGAATCGTCCCATCATGTTCCAAGCCACTTTTAATTAATTGCATCTCTTCCCTGTTGTGGTTTAACCCCAGCTGGTAACTAGGATGATGCAGCCATTTGCCTATGCTCCCCATGGCATGATGTGGGAGGGAATCAGAAAAGAGAAAGTGAGAAAACTCATGGGTTGAGACAAAGTTTAATAAGTGAAGCAAAAGTCACACAGGCAAGGAATTCATTCACTACTTCCCATCAGCAGGCCATGTCCAGGAAAGCAGGGTTCCATCGCTTTATTGGTTACTTGGGAAGACAAATGTCATCTCTCATTCCTTCTTNTCCCCCCCTTCCTTCTTCTTCCCCCAGTTTTTGATTGCGGAGTATGACATTGCATGGTATGGAATATTCCTTTGGTCAGTTGGGTTCAGCTGTCTGGGCCCATAAAACCACCCTGTTTTCACAGTGCTCCCAAGTAATATGGGGCAAGAAACATGTGTGCAAGGGAGAAATTACAGAGGTGGCCCATGTTTCCAAAAATAATTATATAGCACCACAAGGCAGTGCAGGAATATTAGAAGTGAGACAAACAAAACCCATTGTAGGAATTTACTGTTAATTTTTAATACAGGAGATACTAATCTTAAAAGATGTTTAATCTTCTGAAACAAGAGGCTCTGAGTCCCTCGTAATTTGAATTTATTATGGTAGCCATTATTAACACTATATTAGCCATGTCTTCAGGCCCCATTTCTCATCCTTGTTAAATATTTGAATTCTCTTGAATCTCAAGCAAAGCACAAAATATCCAGTTTTCCCCATGAAATATTCATGTTATGGGTTAGGAGAGAAGAAAAACCTAAACAACTGTACAGGAGAGATCATAAACCTGGACTTATAACCACATTCTAACCAACACAGGGGAAAACAAATGGATCTGTAAAGAAACAACAACAAAATCTCTCAAAGAAAAGGGGCCAAACCTTCAGCTAATGTGAAATGCAGCTGCATTAATGCCAATGGATCTATGCCTCTGCATGCCAGCAGAAAACACGGTTCTGGATCTCTGCTTCTCCTAGTGGGGGCCATATGGTAAGCCTTCACATGACTGAGTCCTCTTCATAAATGAACGATTGTGTTTAGCTAACTTTATATGTGCGAGTTTCCTGTCTGTGACTTGAGTAACACCCATGAATAATTCATGATGGAAAATTACAGTTTTACAGTGCTTGTCCATCATTTTACCACCAGGCTTGTACTCAGCACGCTCTT
>VZTM01037234.1:28245-49984 GCA_013400555.1 Jacana jacana | reverse complement strand
TTTTTTTTTTTTTTTTAAAGGTTCTGTTGCAAACTGTAAAACAAATTCCCACTCTTTGAATCAGTTGTGCTAAGTTTTTCTTCAACTGTTACCCTTTTTGTGCACCCTAGATGTCTTCTACTTATATTGCTGTCCTCTGAATATCTGCCTCTCATAGGTATTTTCCCATCATTTTGGGGATAAGCCATGCCTTTGCTTACCTGGCTGTGACAGGAACTGTTTTCCTTGCAAACCTGAAGCCCTGCTGTGATGGAAGCCAATTATTCCGTGACATGTTTGCTTCCTGCTCTGGATCATGTTTAGAAGTCACAGTGCTGTAGTAATAATAGTAATAAGCAACCTCCCAGCTGTCATGCCAGCTTCATAGATGTTCTCTGGTGTCAGTTCTCTGCCCTGCTGGCTGTGTCTGGCTTGGAAGCCCTTGCTACATATGCAGAGAGTAGCTCAGCTGCCTTTCTGCCCTGTGCCAGCAGAGACTACTTTGGACCATCCCTAAGGAAAGCTGGATGTGAGTGGAGGAATGGTTTTCATTCTGGCCTCCTGCACACGCTTTGAAGTCCAGCGTGGTGTGAATGAGTCTTACTTCCTGTGGCAAGGGTGAAAGGACAACTGAGTAAACTTGGCTTGAGGACTGATAAATAGTTCTGTTTCTCATAAGATACGCCAAACCCCCTCATAACCATCCCCCTGAAGAGCTTTCCTACTCTGAATTTTGGATCTGTATTATACCTAATCAGCTTGTAAATGTGTAGCTCCTTGGGACACAGACTTGCTTGCTTTGTTCCACACACTATTGTACAATAAAAAGCAACTTCTGAAGAATTTAATTTTTCATTTAAAGCAACTTCTGAAGAATTTAATCCTTTTACCTTAGAGCTTACCAAAAGCGGTCTGATGTTCCCGTTTCATTGGGAAATTTAGGCAGTTCCTGTTGAGCTACAACTCATTCAATCCCAGGAGAGGTTTCTTCCTTGGCAGGAACAAGGCTATCAGTATAGTCTGCTTATCAGACTCACAACAAAATTTTTTGAGGTGATAGGTGAATAAAAATCTCAGATGTCTTTTCCTATAATTTATATAAACTTTAAAATAATCATTTTCCCTCTGTCCTTCACTTAATCACTAGTCTTGAGGTCAGATGAAACTTTTCTTCTGAGCTTCAAAATTGTAGTAATTAGGAACATTTTTGACAAGAGTTCAAATTTCTCTTGAAAAGACATCAGTTCTGTATCTGGAACCATACTTGGTCATTTTATTGGGCTTCGGGTATGTGTGTTTCCTTTAAAATGCATCAGAATTAATGCAGTGCTCCCTCGGGCAGAGCGCTTGTGATCAAAGGGCTGTGAAAGATTGGGTGCCAATACTCTTTTTACACTTTTTTTCCCTTTTTTTTTTTTCCTTTTGACCAGCAACATCCTTAACACAGTTCAGCAGTGCCCTCGGAAACAATTTGTGTTATTTTGGAACTAGATTTTCCAAAGTATAGCTGGTAAACTGTAGTGTCTCTGATTTCCTTCCAAGAGTGTACTAATATCTCTTGTTCTTGTTTCTGGACTATTTGCCCATTGTGCTACAGATCTATGTTTGTGTGTTTGTTCGTGCTCACACACATGCATTAGTGTGGACATAGCTGGGGGCCAGGCTTCAGTTCTCTTTGGGAAAAAAAAAAAACACCAAAACACCAAACCTATGCTATCTATATTAGTTTGTATTTATTTCTTAAATTAACATCTCATTCTTCACATGACAGAATTGGTCTAATTAAACAGCAGTATTGTGCAAACCTCTGTGCTCCAGAGCTCTGAACACCAGTTGCTTGCTGTCCTTCGGTACAAAGTAACCTGCTGACTGCAAGCAAGAGGGGTAAAGTACTGGGAGGACAGGAGGACGTGATTCAGGCTGCGTTTCACCTTATAAACTTCCCTCTTCCCCCGCCCTCCCCCTTCCCCTTCTGCTTGGCCATAAAAGAGCGCCCTGTGTAATAGGAGTTGAGAGAGGGAGGAATTACGGGTTTACGATAGACCTAGCTTTGCTGAAACCTTGGATGATGTCCAGGGTGACCATGCAGAGGGATGAGCTCAGGGAAATTGTTAGAAGTTCAAAGGCCTTTTTGTGTTGCTCTCTGTCCGTTGACAGATGTGCTCTTTTGGGCTGTCGCTGCTCTTCCACCGCTCCCCTTCGTCAGCCTTGTTCCCTGTCCTGCATCTCCACTCTGCCGGGGCGGGGGTTAGTCCCTGTCTGTCTGGGCATGTATCTGTTTTCAGTTCCATCCTGAGGCTTGCCTTTGCTCCTCTCTTTGAGGAAAATACTGTTTCTCTGTACAGATAAGGAGAGATCAAGCTGGAATTGAGCAGGGAAGGGGGGATAAGGCTTAACTATGTTTACTGTTGCATTACCTAATCCTGCTATGAGTAGTGCTGAAAGCATGTTAGAGAAATCTATGATTACTTTGTCATCAGTGGAAACGCTGCCTATGAAGGACTTGCAGCCTTCTTAGGAAGCAATAAATATCCATCATTTTATGGGAAGTGGGGCTACAGAGACAGAACCATTCTGTGGTCATGCAGGCATCAATATCGAGCTGGGAACAGCATAAAAAGTTTCTGTTTCTAGCTTTCTAAATGCTAATCCAGCTGGTCTAGAGAGATCTTGTTCCATCTCTAGTGGTGAAAGTAGTTCTTACTGCTTCACTTGTATTGTTATGTGCTCTTCTTCAGACCATTGTCAGAGAACATGGAAGTGCAGCTTTTAAAATGAGTTAAGGCAATAAAATATCTTTACCAAATTGTATAGCTCTTCCATGATGTCAGGACAAAATACAGGGGAGGTTTTTTGAATGTCCTAAGTTTGACCTCTTAACTTTTGAATTTGCTCTTAACTTTGAATTTCCAAACACTTTGGATATATTTACAACAGTACTAAACATTAACTCTGGACTAGTGGCATGCCTGCAGCTTTAACTCTGTAGGAATAAAACTCATCAAAATATGAAGTAATAAACGACTAACAGAAGAGCTTGAATAATAACAGCCCTAGAGCAAAGGACTGTAGGGTGGAACTGAAGCCTGGTGCATTTAGAATTAATAGAGGGACATACAGGAACGTTCCTGTGCAGGCAGATTGCTTTTTAATGGGGAGAAGGGATTGTGGATTGGGAAGGCAGAGCTGGGAAGAGGGAGTTAGGAAGAGACTGCTCCCATGTGGAAGCTGCTGCTGGAATCTCTTGCATTTTCCTTTGAAGCATGTTTGTGACCATTATTGGATTCAGGTTACGCATTTACGTGGATCTCTGCCCTGATCCCATTGGCAGTTCTTCTCTCTATGAGACATCAGCCTTCATTCATTAGCAGCGTGGGTGTTTTTTTCTTTTGGTCTTAAGTGGGTTTGTGGTTTTTTTTTTTCCTTCCTGTGAAGGAGAGCTCATGTAGAAGGGGATTTGTCTCCCCCCCGGTGTTGTCTGGGCTGGCACACACTTGCTGTCTGCTGGGGTGGGAATTAGGTCTTCCTTTGTATGTGGCAGTTTGTGTTTTGCCCTCTTCCCCCTGCACCCCCTCCCCTGTGCTTGAAGCTCAATTTTTATATTTAGGGGGAGTATGAAATTGGCTGAACTGCTCCCTGTAGGGGTGGAATTTCATTTTGTGTCATTACTTCATGAAGGGATGCAGCAGTTCAGTGGGATAATGGTATCAGCTCTGAACCAGTGCTAATGGCCTAACCCTCTGGGAGCCTGAAGAATTCTCCCCTGGAGAGTCAGCATGCAAATTCCCTTCCAGGCGGCTCCTGTGCAGTCCTTTGGTGATTAGTCACGCTGGGACCCGGGGAGAGCAGACAGAAAAGCATATGCTGGGGGGATGGTCTTAGTCCTAAAACTGCAGCTGAGGCCAGGGAGGGTTTCCTCAGCATGCAAGTTATGGAAGTTGTGCTTGGGGGAAAGGAGGCTGATCTGTGGAACTGGCCCTTCAAATCAAAAAGTCTGTCTTGGTTTTGTTTGGAAGCAGAGTTTGGGAATTAAGAGTGTGTTCCTCTTCTGCCTGCTCTGGGGAAGGAGGAAAAGCTCCCTTTCCATTTTGATGCAGCAGTAACGGGTGTTCAGAGAAATCACAAAATAAGAGAACGGGTCAGTCATTGGAAGACCAGGGTGCTGTCAAACCTGTGGGATGAAAATAGAGATTTGTATGCTTCCCTCTCTTTCATAACTCTCTGGAACCTAAAAGTAGCTGGATCTGACCTGGTATATTTGCATGGGGTATCCTGGACATGATATGGAGAACCTTTTCCCAAGGGCCAGTGGCAGATTCTGTATTTTGTCACCTAGCGTGGAAAGTGGTGACATCTGCAGTGATGTCCCCTCAGATACAGAGATGCCTATGCCTGCCATAGTGTAGGAATGGCTGATAAGATGATCTGAAATTGTGTTTAAAAACTCCTGAGTTTAACTGTACTAGTGTATTCTTAAGATGGGAAGCTTTTAGGACAGGCCCTTGGTGTGAAATGTTGGAGGACTTGGTATAGAGAGCTGTGAATGATTCTGTATAGCATAATCTGTGCTGCTTGCACAGGACATTGGCAGCAGTCCTGGGCCAATAGGAAACGGGTTGAGGGAAGGGTTGGGAAGCTGGAAAAGCTGAAAATGTGACTATTTGTTCTTCTTGTGTGCGTGGCTGCTGTCTTCACCACCTTCTTTTATGTCCCCTCACCTTCCCAGCTCTGGGACAGCATTGGCAAGGGAAGAGGTAGCAGTATAGCAGGAGAGGGCTGGCCCGCCTGGTGACAGATGGGAGATGCTGTCAGCAAGCTGGGCTGGGATGAAAGGATTTCAGGCACTCGCCTCTCCAGCCCTTGCCCCTTCACATGGCTGAGCTACCCTTGTTCTTTGGAGAACGCACCTGTCAGGAACAGTCTTGTGCAGCCCCTTCCCTACCACAGCTGGCAGCACTTAAAAGCATGAACCTCCCAGGGCTGAGTGCTCCTCTCATCTGTGGGGGGAAGGACAGGGCTGATGCTCCCTGTTGAATTCCAGCTTTGTGGCTCCAGGCCTCTTTGAACATTGTGGGTTTATGGTTCCACTCTATTGCCAGCAGACTCCTGTGTAGGCAAGCATCATCACATGTGTACCCCTCTTCCTCCGTCCGTTCTGGAGACCTCTAGCAGGATTTGTACTCTGTTGCCCATACCAAGGGCACAGTGGATTATCCCCCAGCAGTGGATCCCTGCCTCAAAGCTTCTCCTTGCAGGCTTGTTAGGCAAAAACGCTGGCACAAGTCCCTGTGCTGGAACACACACTGTAGTATGTACTTTGCAAAATCTTGTTCCCAAAAACATTGCTTCTGATAGTCCTCGCTCTGAAGAACTTACTCTGTAATAGAAACAGGATGGACTGCACTGGGAAGCACGCAGGAAAGATGTTGATAATGTAATTTTGCTTCTTATAAAACAAGTGCAGTTACAGGAGGACAGCAAGCTCAAGGATGAAAGAAAAACGGAACTCTGTGGGGCAATTACAGCAGATACTTTATTGTGGAAAGGTCAGTGCCTCTCTTGGGAGAAGAGACTGCCAAGCCACAGACCTAGCCTGGCCCCTCATCTGAGCGACAGCTTTTCCTCACAACTTTAAATTTTATGTTCTTAGCTTCTAAGAGGTGTAGCCTTCCTTCCTCAGGAGGGAAGGAAATTAGTTTTCAGGAAGGAAGCTAGCTGCAGCTCCATGAGGTGTTTCTTTGCTGTTGCAGTGCTGCCCACTTGCTCCCCCTTGGACTTCCACTGTGACAACGGGAAGTGTATCCGCCGGTCCTGGGTCTGCGATGGAGACAATGACTGTGAGGATGACTCTGATGAACAGGACTGCCGTAAGTCTCCTCTCTGAGGGGAGAGGGTGGGTACAGCACCTGGCTGCCCTGGCTGGGGAAAGTTGACCCTTTATATTAGAGGAATGTGAGAGTTTATTCACTGAATCAGACCTTTGGCTTGTAATAAGCTATATCCAGTCTCTGACAGAGGTGTGTACCTGCTGTCTGTAAGCTCTGCTGCCTTGGCACCTGGCTTGCTGTTCAGCTGCATGTCCTGGGGGAGGGGACGCTTCTCCATTCAGCTGGAGAACCGTTTATGCCCTGCAGCCTTGCTAGTTAATGTCCCATGAAGCACTTCCCTGAGCTGAGCTCTTCATGTCCTCCCCTGTTCGTGGAAACACCTAACCCCTGCCAAATCCTCCTGAACTGCCTGTCTGGCTGACTTCCTGTTGCCTCAAGTTCCACTGTCTGACTTTTCTGCTGTGCTGGGCTGTCCCCAGCATCCTCTCCCTTCAAACAGAGCTCCCAGAGGAGAGGGAGGTGCTCTTAGGGATGGTGCCTGTACGGAGACCAATTACTCTGAAAGCTGACTGCTGCCATGTGAGGTGCCATCTTCAAAGGAGCTGCCAGGGCAGGCTGCTGGCCATGAGTGCTGCTGTTGTGCTTCTGCAGGTTATTAAAACAGAGGGAGTCTGAGTTCAGCCCCTGCCTTTCCCTGTTGTGTTGAGGGCAAGGGTTACTTGTGGCTGGCTTCCGTTAACAAAAGGTGTTCAGGGATACAGCTTTCCTTCTCCACAAGAATTGATCAGGTCTGTATTTGGCAGCATGTACCAGAGAACCAGCATGTTACGTAGCACTGGAGCTCCAGCTTCTCTGAAACTGCACTGGTGGCTGGGGCTGGCATCAGGCTGCAGTGAGGAGCAGAGCTGTTTTGCTCTCTGAAACAGTTGCAGCTGCTTAATAAACAGCCCTTGAATTCTACAAAAGCTGTATTTGTGTTGCTCCAGAGTGGTTCTGATGAAGGAACTACATCTCAAGAAATGCAAAAATAAAGCTTTTGGCTGTAAAGTATTCTGAATCCATTACTTGCACTTTTTTGATCAGTGTGTCTCTGATTTTTGCCTGCCCTTTTGGGCAAAGGCTCAGTGATTTGACCTCCTGTGTGATGCTCTGGATCACAGAACTAAGCTCAGTTTTCCAGACTTGATTCAAAAATTTTCATGAAAGAGATAAAGGCCTGGGTTTGTTTGGTCTCCTGTTTGTCAGGAAAAGTTGGAATGCCCTGTATCTAAGACAATAATAGAGAAAGGTATGATCAAAAGATGTGGAGACTAATGAAAGGAGGAAGGCAAGGTTCTGTGAATAAGAAACTCCTAGGGGGTTGCTCAGACTGGCACATAACCATAGGAGGGTTTCTGTTGGATTGAGGTCCTTGGGTGCTAATTTTGCAGTTCCTTTCCTTTCCTCACTGATCTGCAGACAAGCTTCCTTACAGGACTGGTAAAAAGGGTGGAATGAAGCTGCAAATATTGAGGTGTTCAGTAGAGAAAGTTTAAATTTTCTCTCTCTCTTTGCAATGGACATTTCCTTTCCTTTAAAGGTAGCTTTGGCATTGTTGTGAAAAGAAGGTGGAAACACAACTCTACCAGTATTATTTGTTAGATAATGATAGGGTCTTTTAATTCCTTTAAAGAGAGGACTGGGTTGTCTTTTTTTCTGTGCACAGTCTCTTAAGTCTGGCTTGGGACTGTGCTAGAATACCAGCATAAGGTGGTTGGCTCCATCTCTCTGTTCTAGGTACTTCCTCCAACCCACATTCTCAAGTTTTAGAGTCAGCTGTACTACTGACCTGTGGATGGAGTGGAAGAGAGACACCCAAAAATTCTCACAGTGGCCCTCCTGGTGGTGTTAGGGGAAGGGAAATCAGTTGTCTCAACATTGTGGTGTCCTTGAAGATGATGTTGCTCAATTACATTTGGTGTTCTGCAAGGTAAAACTTCATGCCTTGCCTTCACTTTATCTCCATTGTGTCCATCTGCAGCTCCACGGGAGTGTGAGGAAGATGAGTTCTCATGTCAGAATGGATACTGCATCCGCAGCCTGTGGCACTGCGATGGTGACAACGACTGTGGCGACAACAGTGATGAGCAGTGTGGTGAGTAAGGTGGCCCTACAAATACTGCCCTGCCAGTGCTTTAAAAGGAATGGCTCCCACCTGTGCAGTTCTAGGATCTCCTGAGCATGGTGAGGGCCTGCAGCTTGCTTTTCCGGGCTGACCTGGGTTTGTGGGATATTCTGTTCCCAGGTCTGGCTGCTCGGGATCTCTAGCTGTGTGGCTCACCTGCCAGGCAGAAATTACTTGAGACCTCTTATTCCTTGACATGCCATTGTGAAGTCCTGTGGATTCCTGTTGAATCCAGCAATTCCGTGTCAGTTAAATGAACAGCGATGGCTTTGCTCTGGCGCTGCATGACACGCACATGTGTGCTTTAATGAGAAATCTTGTGTGTGGGTGCCCTAGGAGCTTCAGAAAGATGATGCGGTTGTTTCCTGGGTGCTCTGAGAAAAGCCAAGGCTTTGTTTGCGTTGCTGTCTCTGCAGATATGAGAAAATGCTCAGAGAAGGAGTTCCGTTGCAGTGACGGCAGCTGCATAGCTGAGCACTGGTTCTGCGATGGTGACACAGACTGCAAGGATGGCTCAGATGAAGAGAATTGCCGTAAGTGCTTTCCTTGCTTTTTAACCACAGGAAATAGTCCTTTGGACCTACTCCTGTCTTGGGGTTTGGCATGTTTTCTACAGCAGAGATTAAAAACAAGTTAGTCCTGCCTGTACTGTCAGCTCTGCTGCCTTCTGTTGCCTGCCCCAGAGGGCACAAGAGGATGTGTGTCTTGTGTTACCTCACAGGCACACTTCATTCATTGGTGTCTGGCTGCTTCTCTGGTCCTTCTCACAGCTGTGTGACCTTGAGTCAGAGCAAGAGGCTTATGCTTTACTGAATAGTTGGAGGGCAGGGAGGAAGGGGAGAAAACTGTTCCCTTCTTTTTTTCTCTCACCTAATTCCTCCCTGAAATTTCTGCGGGGCTCTGCCCACTGAAAGCATCCGCAGAGGCTGCGTGTCCCCAGCTGGCATGCTGCGGGGGCTGCCTGCCCAACCAACCACTTGGATGCTTTATGCAGGACATCATCCCAAAAGGGCTGGTGGGAAACGTTAGCTGGAAGCTGATTTGAATGATGAGCAACAGGGGCCATGAGAGCCCACAACAGTTGTTTTCTTCTCTACCTTCACAGGCTTGGGGCAAGTGGGAGAGGAGTCTATTATGTCCCTTGCTAACCCCCACCACCTCTCTCCCATGTCTGTGAAAGTTGCAGTGGTCCCTTCCCCCACCCTGCTCTCAAAGGCATCTTGCAAAATTTGTTCTAGATAGCAGGAAACTTCAAAAGGCTCTGGGAGGGGGATCAGGGCTGCCAGCTCCTGAAGGGCAGGGGGAGTGGATACATGGGGAGTTGTCTTTTATCTCTCCAGATAATGAGAGTTGGCAGGGAGCCAGGGGCTGCAAACATTTCTAAACCAGGAAAGGGCTCTAAGAGGAAGCTGGTCTCTCTGCCTCTCCTTTCACCCTCTCCCTTTCTTGCTCCCTTGCCTGTCGATTCCTCCACAGGCCATGAATAGGCCCTGAGGAATGGAGGGGAGATGTTTCAGCCTTGCTTCCTATGGGAGTGGAGGGGCATCCAGAACTGGTGCCCCTGGTTCCCTGAGCTGGAATGCTTCCCCGGTCCATGCTGGCCGTTGTCTTGATAAGGCGTTTTGAGTCACTTGCTCGCTGAGGAGCTCAGTTTGGCTACTTCCCTTTCTCTTATCTTCCTCCTATCTGATAGTCATCTTTTCCTTATCTCCAATCCTGCTTGTCATTTATCTAGAACAAGAGTAGACTACACTGGGGGTTTTTGTTTATTTTTTTTCTTTTTTCTGTGTTTCTTTTGGAGGTGTGTGTTATAATTGAATTGCACTATATGAGAATTTAAGTCACTGACTTAATTTTCTCCTCAAGGAGACCTAAATAGTTATTCAGGCTCCTTTGACGAGGCACACATTAATGCACACTTTACTGTCCAGCCACTGGATCCTCATTAAATTAAAGTTGTTACTGCATGCCTGCAGGTTATGCCCACTACTTCAGGTTGGAGAGGCAACATCCCAGACTGTCTTCTCCCTTTTGTTTAATGGATTTATTTAGCTGCTCAGCTGGAAGGCTCATATGCCTGAAACGTGCAGTTCATTCTCTGGACAGCGTGAGAAGAGGTGTCAGGTTCTGCTGTGTGGGACTCAAGATACTTTTCCTCCCTTCTCACATAGTGTACTGTTGAACAGAGAAGAGTGGATGAATCCTTGCTTGTTGGGCTTTGCCCAGGGGTCATCTGTCTCAAAATCCTCCTTCGTGATAAGGCACAGTTTATTTTGGCAACAGCTTGGGAGGAAAGGGAGGGAGGAAATCCTCAAAGATCAGCTGCAGATGTGAGCACCTAGCAAGGTGCTAGCTTGTTTTCTGTGGTCTCCAGGTGCTTATTTTTGTGACAATTTTAAAGGAATCGTTCCATACTTTAACCTTGCATTCTGACATGCCTCAATCCATAATGTAGAACTACCCCAAAAGGTATCTTTATTTTTCTGTCTGTTTTTGTACCTACCTTTTTCAGGCTTAATAAACAATTTTAACACTTTCTGGAGGGCACCAAAACCATAGTGCCTCAAACGAATGTCTGGAGATGACTTGGATCCTTTTTACTGCTTTCCCTTCACCCGTCCCTTCATCACAGCTGTTTCCTTCTCTAGAACTTAATGACTCTTGAAAAGTTAATGTTTATAGACTAACATCCTATGTAATTTATTTTTTTTAATTATTATTTTTAATTCATTGTCTGCATGGGAGTCTATATATATAGCTTTAACCTACCCCTCAGTGAAGCACAAGCAACATTCCAGTTCCTCTCAGTAATACAGGTCATGCAGAGACATGTAACAGTGTTTAGCAATTTCCAACATCTTTCTAATGAACTTGCTGGTCCGTTACTAGACTTGGAAAGTTGTATCTAAACTGGATTGTGCTCTGTCACTTCAAGCATTTTTCCTTTGATTCCCTTGTTAGCATCAGATGTTCCAGCTGCCACCTGCAGCTTGGAGGAGTTCCAGTGTGCATATGGACGCTGCATCTTGGACATCTACCACTGTGATGGCGATGATGACTGTGGGGACTGGTCTGATGAATCTGACTGCTGTAAGTTAGTACAGGGTGATATAACGGTCCAAGTATCTGACTTGCAAGCCTAAACAGATTTTGCATTTCCCAGGAATGGGTTGCAGTGTAGACAGCAATCTAATTTTTCCCACATAAGCTGGCTTTTTGTTTGTTTTATTTATTTTTAACTCTAGAAAGTGATGGGAACCACTGTGTAGTCAGCACACTTCTGCATGCAGAAACTAAAGCAGTTTCCAGAAGGAGTCTTTTCAGCTCCACAATAATGGAGTGAAGGGGTGAGGGGCTTTGGGGATGTTACATTGGTCTGAGTTTGCTCTTCATATTCTTTGCCATCTCTGCAGCATCTCACCAGCCTTGTCGCTCTGGAGAGTTCATGTGCAACAGTGGCTTGTGCATTAATGCTGGCTGGAGGTGCGATGGAGACTTCGACTGTGATGACCAGTCAGATGAAAGGAACTGCAGTGAGTGCTGGGAACTGGTGAAAGTGTTCAGTTTCTGTGGGTGCAAAAGAATGTTTGGGACCGTTAGCTTTGGAATTAGGTGTCTTCTGATCCTTATCCTTCTTATTCATCTAATGTTCCTTTTGTGGTCCCTCAGCTACATCTATGTGCACAGCTGACCAGTTCCGCTGTAAATCAGGACGCTGTGTCCGTCTGTCCTGGCGTTGTGATGGGGAAGATGACTGCTCTGACAACAGTGATGAAGAGAACTGTGAGAACACAGGTTTGGCCTGCTGCCTTTCTGCTTATAGCTAACGTTTCCATCCTGGAGGTAACAGCCAGTGAAGTCTGCTTTGGATTGCTCCACTGGGTTCAGCCTAGAGTCCTTCCCAAAGAATGCAATCTATAGGCTATCTTATAAATTTGCAAACAGGTGCAGGTCTGTGTGCTTAACTAGCTTAAGTGATGGTGTTTCCTGGTCAGATAACAGATCCCTGTAACTCCCTGTCCTGTCCCTACAGTATGAATTACTACAAAGGTCCAGGATGATTCCATTCAGACTCAAAAACATTAAAGTGTACAAATATATATGAATATATAGAATCCTCTGTTTTCCTTAAATCCTTCAGAATGTCTGTAGGCCTTGCTGAGAAGTAATAGCATGTACTAGTCCATGAATTCATCTCAGTGAGTGGAGCCCAGGTGTGCATACTGACCCTTCTGGATCAGTATATTTTAAGCAGTAGTTTTAGGTGTGACAAAAATCATAGAATAACAGGTTGGAATATCCTCAAGGATCAACTGGTCCAATGTTTCTCGACAAAAGCATGGTTTTGCCAAGATGGCCCACTGCCCTATACAGCTGGATCTTAAAAGTGTCCACTGTTGGGGATTCTGCCACTTCCCTGGGGAGATTTTTCCAACGGCTAATTGTTCTCATTGTGAAAAATTTTGTATCCAATCAGAATGTCCCCAGGAGTAACTTGTACCCATTACTCCTTGTCTTTTTCAGTTTTCCATGTTTAAATACAGAAACATGGTGATAAGGTCTCCCTATAGCCTTGTTTTCTTAAGGCTAAATAAACCCAATGCTCTCAGCCTTTTCTCTTATGTCAGGGTCCTTTGGTGGCCCTTTTCTGAACCCTCTGTCCACATCTATTTTGTATAGTGGGGACCAAAACTGAACAGAGTATTCCAGGTGTGGCCTGACAAGAGCTGAAGAAAGTGCCATAATGACTTCTTTATCTCTGCTGGTGATGGCCTTGTTGGTGCATCCCAACATCCTGTTGGCTTTCTTTGCACCAGCAGCCCACTGTTCACTCATATTGACTTTGTTGTCAACCAGGACTCCTAAGTTCCCCCCTTCCCTACCAGCCAGGTAGATCCCAGCCTGTGCTGTGCTTTTGACTATGTTTTCCCAGGTGCAAGACTTTAAAAGTTGTCCTTGTTGAACTTCATAAGGTTCTCATTAGCCCACTCTTCCAGCCTATCCAAGTCTTTCTGCAGGGTGGCTCTCCCTTCCAAAGTGTCCCTTCCCCACTCAGTTTGGTATGATCAGTTTGGTATGATGCCTTCATCAGGGCACATTTGATCCCATCATCCAGATCACTTATGAGGATACTAAACAGCGTTGGGACCAGGATCAGACTCTGGAGAACCCCACTCGTGACAGCTGCCAGTTTGAAAAGGCACCATTTACCACCACTCTGGGTGCAGCTTCTCAGCCAGTTCCCCACCCAGTGTAAACTGTAACACATCACTTTCTCTAGGAGGAGGCTGTGGGGCACCATGTTGAAAGTCTTGCAGCAATCCAAGTAGACAGTGTCCATCCCTTGCCCCACATCAGCTGAGAGGGTTACTTTATCATAGAAGGCAATTAGATTTGTCAATTTAATTCCTATATAAGGATTAAATAGAGTATAAAAGGGATTTGTTAAACCTTACCCCTTGTTTGGGCCTGTTGAGGAGGGGAGAGTGGATGTTCTACAAGGACAGCTGAGGTCAGAGGACCTGGAGAAGCACACTTTGTAGGCATTTGAGAGCAGCTGTTCTAGATGGGTCAGATGTCATGACCATCAACGTGCAGGAGATTGCGGTCATCCAGGAAAAAGCGATTGTATGTACAGACAAGCCGGTAGCCCTGTTGCCTCATCACACTAACAATGGTATTTAGAAGTATTGAAAGAACAGTTGCCACCCAGAAGCCAAGTCAAACTCCCGGGGACACTGAAATTCAACCTCTCCACCTCAAACCAAACCCAGGGTGGTTCAGTACAGCTACTGTTACTGCAAGGTTACTTGTGCAGTTCTTCATGAGGTTGATCTTGGTAGTAAGCCGGTAAAAATTAACTCAGGAGTTCCAAGCAGAATGTGAACTGGCTCATCTAAGTGGAATGCTCTGCTGTCTCAGTGAGAGACAGCAAGAGTCAAAATCCTGTGTCACCTCTTGGATTTAGAGCGGGACTGTATTTCTGTTGGCCATAAAAAGAACTCTAGAATGCTAGGAGATCAAATGATTTAAGAATCTTTGATATGACAAATGCAATCATGTTTCAGAATCCTTCATATAAAGCATTCCTGTGCTCTGAAAAGTGAATCTGGATGTGAATTGGTTTTATTTTCCCAGTTGGTGTGTCTCTTAGTTCTTATTTGTACTTATTATTACTCTTAAAACTGCACTTTTCCATGCTGCTTACACTGGCAATCTGCTAGCCTAATAATTTTTTTTGCTGATAACTGTATTGTTCTGTTGTCATTTTAGGATTATCAGAGGGTGTTTATTTGGAAACCACTAACCAAGTCAGCTTAAGAGGTACAAGTAATAAGATGCAACAGGACAGTGCAGTTATTGCTGCAGAAATAATCAGATTGGTGAAGTCCTTACAAACAGTATTACTTGACTTACAAGACTGTAGAGTCTCTCTGCCAACAGCCCAAGTTGAAGCGTGTAGCTCATGTGTGAAATCCTGTTGCCTGAGCTCAGATTTCAAGGATGGATGTAAATCTCATTCCAAGTCCATCACAGTGCAGTTAGGGCTGGACAAGACGCTCATTCCTAGGCAGGTTTAAGATCCATAGCAGTGCTGGGGTGACATATCAAATGATTAAGGTGAGGAACTGAGTCCTCTCTTGCACATACTCAGTAGGGTTGTGGAATCTGGAACCAGGGAAATAAGCCAGGACCTTCCAGACATTCTGAGAGAAACTAAATAGCTGAACTTCCCAATAAAGCAACATTGGACTCAGTCTGGAGGAGAGTTCACAGGCCTTCAAATCAGCGTAAAGACATGTGGAGCAGTAAGGAGCACAAGATGAGCTGAATTCCAAGAAAGAGGAAGTCATGGATTTGTGCTCATGTGTAAAGTTTGTAACAAGTCGTAGAAAATGTTCTGTATCCTTTTCTTCACAGAGATTGTTCATCCATGAGTAAGCTGTGGTGTGCTTGCTTTCCTCTTCTATTGCAGGAACCCCTCAGTGTGCCCCAGACCAGTTCTTTTGTGGGAACGGGCGTTGTATTGGCCAGAGGAAGCTGTGCAATGGAGCAAATGATTGTGGAGATGGCAGCGATGAGAGCCCGCATCAAAACTGCCGTAAGTTCTCTCTAAGTTCAGTCTCAAATGTAAATGGAGGCACTGTGTGATGTGTGGGAGTCTGTGGTGTTGCTGAAGGATGTGTGTAAGAAATAAAACCTGAGTTGTGATAATGGAAGGGAGTTGAAGATGAAGGAAAATGACCCTGGTGGTTTTGCCAATTACATGCTGCAGACAAGGAATAATGAGGAGATTATCATCTCAGGTATCAAAATTTGTCTGC
Organism: Jacana jacana; assembly: GCA_013400555.1. NCBI lineage: Eukaryota > Metazoa > Chordata > Aves > Charadriiformes > Jacanidae > Jacana > Jacana jacana. The sequence goes on along the minus strand of VZTM01037234.1, from coordinate 34,688 downwards.
GGAGACAGTGAATCCTAAAAGCACATTATTCTAAGGTTCATTGTCCCCTTTGCTTGTGGCCTGCAGGGGAGAGTTCTGATTATGAGGAGGCGGCTTCCAGCATAGCTTGTGTCCTTCCTCTCTTGCTCAGCCTGTTCTGAGGAGTGACAGCTGAGGACACAAGCAGCTGCTTCTGGTTCCAGCTCAGTTATCTTTGTGTATTCCTTCTGCAGGTCCACGAACAGGGGAGGAGAACTGCAATGTCAACAACGGTGGCTGTGCTCAGAAGTGCCAGATGGTCCGAGGGATGGTGCAGTGCACCTGCCACACAGGTTACAGGCTCCTGGAAGATGGCCGATCATGCCAAGGTGGGTTTTTGGAGCAGCAGCCTCCTCCCTGCTGCTTTGATATGCTTGAAGTTGATGGCTATGATAGGGTGCAAATAGAGCATGAAAGCAGAAGCAAGCTATTGGTGAGATTGCCTGACTTGTTAATGATCTAATGGTAAATTCTCTCTCTTTGTACCATGCAGATGTGAATGAATGTGCTGAGGAAGGCTACTGCAGCCAAGGCTGTACCAACAGTGAGGGAGGCTTCCAGTGCTGGTGCGAGCAAGGCTACGAGCTGCGGCCTGACAAGCGTAGTTGTAAAGCTCTAGGTAAAGAGTTCAACCTTATTCTGGAGTGTGTGTGTTGATCCAATTGTCATATATTTTTGTCTCTAATGCTTCATTAGTAGCATTATGCTGTTATAGCATTATGCTGTTCCACCTAAGGTGAGGAAAGGAAGTACCTGATTGGTATTAGATACACCCAGGTTGTTGGTGACGCTTGTGAAAATTTTGTTTGTTTTTGACCATGGAGAGATACTTCACTGTTTCTTTCTCCTGCCAGCAGGGCAGCCCTTGCCTTCTTTTCCTAGTCCTTTGTCGTTCCAGGTGACCCCAAACTCTGGGGCAAAAACAGCCTCCTGCCTCTATCTGTTCAGGAAGTGTCTAAATCTTTGCAGTCAGTGAGGGTGTATCGCACTTCCCTATGGTCTGACCCTTGACGCTGGTCACTAGTCCTGAATGCTATGAGTGGCTGCTCTGTGGATATCTGCTGTTTTTTAAGGGCATCTATACATTTGTTTACCTTTATTCCTCAGCTCCTCTAATGTAAGAGCTGAGGAATTAGAAATTGCATTTAAAGATTATTTTTTTTAGGAGGTCCTCTAGGGAAATCCATGAAGAATGTTGATCTGGCTGAGGCAGATTTCAATGCGAGGCAGATTCTGACTGTCTTGTCTGTGGTAGAAGATGTGGTAGAGCGTGTGTGTTTGTATGGCTAGGAGATGGATATAAGAAAAGGAAATGATAGTCCGTCTACCTGATGGTATGGTTTCAGAGGCTGAGGTGAAGCAGGCTGAGGTGGAACTGGGAATGATCAAAAAGTTGAAAACTGCTCATCTTTGAGTTAGGACTGTGTACTGAGGATGCAAAAATAGCTCTCTGAAGTGTTTTGCGTCTGGGAATTTATTTCTTACTGCAAAACTATGTTCTGGGACTTGGTGCAGACAGAATGGAAGGCAGGACCCTGTCAAAGTACTCTAATGCTGCCTGTCTTCTCATATATTCTCAGGGCCAGAGCCAGTGCTGCTCTTTGCCAATCGAATTGATATCCGTCAAGTGTTGCCTCATCGCTCAGAATACACGCTGCTTCTGAACAACCTGGAAAATGCCATTGCCCTTGACTTCCACCACAGCAAGGAGCTAGTGTTTTGGTCTGATGTCACTCTCGATCGCATCATGAGGGCCAATCTGAATGGTAGCAATGTGGAAGAGGTGGTTTCCACAGGGCTGGAGAGCCCAGGTGCGTCAAAAAGGCACAAAAAAGGCAAAAGCCTGGGAACTGGTCACGGTGTAAGAATAGTGTTGGGTGTGTGGAGAAAAGTGGGTAACCAACATTTGAAATGGAGTGCATCTCCCTGAGCAAGGGAGTGGGTTGGATGGAATGGGTCCAAGATCAGTGTACCCCTGGAGTTAATCTTGCCTGATGGGGGGAGGAGACAGGAGGACTGAATTGGGCCTTTTCTGAGGCTGAGTGGGAAAGAACTATTTTTGTGAGCAGGTCCTGCTCCTGGTTTCACTGTGTGCTTAACTGTCCCCCGGAGATAGGTGGACTTGCTATTGACTGGATCCATGACAAATTATACTGGACAGACTCTGGGACATCTCGAATTGAAGTAGCAAACTTGGATGGCACTCACAGGAAAGTGCTTTTGTGGCAGAATCTGGAGAAGCCAAGAGCAATTGCCCTACATCCTATGGAGGGGTGAGTGAAAACAGGACTCCAGTGAGCCCTCCACTCAAGTGCTTCCAGGCGAACACTGAAAACCCCATCCTTGGTCATAGAGGCTGCCTCTGGGCTCAAGCCTTCATTTGGTACTGCCAGTGTTGGGGAATCTGGCAATTCTGGGGACCTTCGGAGCCTTAATCCTATTCTGGCCCCTTCAGGTTTCACCAGCCTGACAGTGCTGGGTGTTACCTTGTTGGCTGTCACTTCTCCCATAGTTGTGACACAGTCTCATGCTCAAGGTCACAGGCCTTGATACTGTTTTACCCTGATAGCGAGGGACTCTGGATGCAGTGTGTGCGACATGAGTTTTCTAGCCTGTCTCTCCCTGCCTTTTCCAGCACTATCTACTGGACCGACTGGGGCAACACTCCCCGCATTGAGTATTCCAACATGGATGGCTCTAATAGGCGCATCATTGCAGACACACACCTCTTCTGGCCCAACGGACTGACCATTGACTATGCAGGACATCGAATGTACTGGGTCGATGCCAAACATCATGTCATTGAGAGAGCCGACCTTGATGGGCGGAACAGGAAGGCCGTTATTAGCCAAGGTAAGTAATGAGTATGTACTGGGAGTGCTCTCTGCGGTAAAGAAGACAGTGAAACACATTGGTTTCAGAACTACTGGCTTCTGCTTCTGTGCTTGACTTCTATTCTTTCACTGTGGGATTAATCCTGCCGCTGCTGAGGGATGGGGTTTGCTTTGCCTTTGGTAGACAGGAGAGAGGAATTGTCTATTATCTTAGTTAAAGATGGATTTGAGTAGGTTGGCTGTGGCAAGCCCTAAGGGGCTTTCCCTTGCCTCCCTGCTAGCCTGAGTCCCATCGGACCTGATTATGTCCCTCTACTGGATGTCCCTTACAGGCCTCCCACACCCATTTGCTATCACTGTGTTTGAGGACAGTTTGTACTGGACAGATTGGCACACCAAGAGCATCAACAGTGCCAACAAATTCACGGGCAAGAACCAGGAGATCATCCGCAACAAACTCCACTTCCCTATGGACATCCACACGCTGCATCCTCAGCGCCAGCCAGCAGGTAACTGCAGAGAAGGTAGAGACCCATCTGAGCCATTAGGAGACCTGCTGCCACCCACTGCCCCGTAAAGCAGGGAGGTGACAAGCCATAACCCACCATATGGACACATCTACCAGCTACTTCCAGAGCTGCACAGAACTTGCTCCACCTGGCAGTTCAGTTGAGATCCCTCAGCCCCGTTAACCTGGTGTTGCCACAGCTCCCCCTGCTGACAGCCGGGAGTGGAGTCTTTTCAGTAAGAAATACTTGGGGCTTGTTTATGCAAGAGCTGTTTTGGGAGGGGAAAATAAATCCTAAGCAGGCACTGGTAATGACTGACACCTCCCTTGTTCCTCTTCAGTTGCTGTAATCTGCTCTAGAAGTGGATTGAGTTAAATATTTTAAAATTGAGTTTTCTTATTCTTAACTTCTGAGTGGACGAGTTATCTTTCCTACGTGTATATTAACACCTCAACTGGTGTTCCTCCTCTTTTCTTTACTCTTTGCTTTATGCCTGGTTGTTTTTGTCTTTGGCTACTTGAGCAGGGAGAAACCGTTGCGGGGCCAACAACGGGGGCTGTACTCACCTCTGCCTGCCAAGCAGCAAGGATTACACCTGCGCCTGCCCCACGGGCTTCCGCAAGACCAGCAGCCATGCCTGCGCCCAGAGTAAGTGAGGTGGGACAACAGCCTGCATGCTCGGATGTTCAGTGGGTGGTGGAGGGTTGGCAGTGGGAGCAGCAGTTGCTTCCAAGGAGATGCAGCTAGATAGAACTGAGTTAGTAGCATTAAGGGCCCTGCCAGGGGATGCTTCATCTTTTTAATGCGTTCCCCTGTTCTGCATTCCCTTTTACCTCACAAGGTTTGATGGGTTAGGATATAGAGAAACTCCATCCTTGGGCCCTTATTTCAGGGCTGCTACTGATGCTGTGTGACTTGTCACAGCTGATTGTTTCCCTAAAGCTCCCATAGGAGTTTGGTCAGTGATGAACAAAAAAAATTAAGTCCTCATGATTGCCACAGTTTCTCTTGGTTTCCAGCCATGTGGAAGAATTGGGCCAGCTGTCTCCTAGATTTATAAGAGATGGCATTAGCTGTTTGATCTGGAGTGAGGTCTATGCCATTCTTTGAAGAATATGGTTGACTTTTTTCACTCAGCATAGGTTGCTCCCAGGAGACAGTTCCCTACTCTGTTGCCCCATTGCCCCCCACCCCCCCCACCCCGTGATACTTTGCTGTCAATATAATCCTGAGCTGTGACCTGCCAGTGAGAGATGAAGTAAGTGGTTAAGATTGGATATAGCAGGGAATTGTCTATGTCTATTGTTGTGTTGTTGAACTTAGAGAAATTAAAAGAAGACCTTTCGACCTTTGATCAGGTCTTGACAAGTTCCTGCTTTTTGCCCGAAGGATGGACATCCGTCGGATCAGCTTTGACACAGATGACCTGTCAGATGATGTCATCCCCCTTGCTGATGTTCGCAGTGCTGTGGCTCTAGACTGGGATTCAAAGGATGACTACGTCTACTGGACAGATGTTAGCACTGACTCAATCAGCCGAGCAAAATGGGATGGATCAAGTCAAGAGGTACAGTGTTAAATATGCGTGGAGATCATCTAGCCAGGAAACTCTTTGAGCATGAGATTTGAAGCCCCCGAGATACACTGGCCTTCTAAGGAGCTGCAGTTCATGCTGGATTTGTTATTCATTAGTTTGCCTAGTTCTCAGTTATGTGCTGCGTGTGGAACAAGAGTCACGCTCCTCGGGACCTGCTTTTTGCACGTGCCCTTAGTCTAATGTTGCCATAAATGAGAGGAACAGAGTTCTAAGTTTGGAATTGCAGTTTGATCAGACCTGAAAATTAGATGTTTCTCCAAATGTAAAGCTTATTTGAACTTGTAAGTCCTCAACGCTTTCTCATATGGCATTACTCTACTTGGGCTTTTGCCTGTTGAAGTTAGCCTTGTTTGTGAACAGATGATGCATTGGACAAGTACTTTCTCCCTAAGATCTAATCTTACTAAGGATTTTTTTTCTTCTTGTTTTTATTTAGGTTGTAGTGGACACCAGCTTGGAAAGTCCAGCTGGACTGGCAATTGACTGGGTCACCAACAAACTATACTGGACTGATGCAGGTACTGAGATCCTCTGCTTTAACAGGACATCTCTCTTCCTTATTAGTCATGAGAACTGAAAAACAGCTGGATAGTTCTATCTGTCTCGTTCCAAATTTGTCTTTCTAGCAAAAAAAAATAAAAAAAGAAGTTTCTTCTTGTATGCTTCTAACAAAGCAGAAGTTGAGGTGGAATCCTTAGTTTAATTCTCTTTGCAGTATTCCCAGTACTAATTCTGTAGAAAGGTTTATAGTAGAAGTCAAGCACCACCATTGTCTTGCTGCAGAGCTTGTGATTCTGTTTATGTAGCTTCCAACAGTGTAGTATCTGGAGGGTATTCCCTGCTGCAGAGTCATATTTCAGAGAGATGGAAGGAAGGTGATTCTTTGCTAGCTTGTCTCTCGTGCCTGTGCAGGTACCTTGGGGTCTTAGGAAAGAGCTGATTTACAGGACTCAGTACCAGTGACAGCCACAGAGGTGACTCGAGAGATCTAATGGAAGCTGACAATTTGAGTCACCTTTCTTACCTATTTTCCAGCTATGGTCAGAGATGACTGGAGAGGAGTAATGCATTGTTGTATATATATATTTTTTTGCCTTAGCTGTTGTGATTCCAGAGGTCTTTGATCTCTTTCTCGTTCTCTCTCTTGATTTTTGTAGGAACAGATCGGATAGAGGTCTCCAACACAGATGGGACCATGAGAACTGTTCTAATCTGGGAGAACCTAGACAGACCTAGAGATACTGTGGTGGATCCTGTTGGAGGGTGAGAGAGTCTTTCTTCTGGGTTGATATGACAATTCTTACATGTCTAAAGATGTGCAGGTTCTTTGGGTTTGTAGAATTGTCTTTCTGCTAAACACTGAAATTAGAGACCTGATTTGGGATGCTAGTGGAACAAGATAAGCACAGATAATTGCCTGTTATTCTTTAGAGCTTGCAGGAGCTGACTAGTGTTGCCATTTGTTTTTCTCAACAAGAGAGATAT
>VZTM01037234.1:9802-28174 GCA_013400555.1 Jacana jacana | reverse complement strand
GATGATCCCAGGGGTCTCTTCCAACCTAAATGATTCTATGATTCTATGAAATAACTAAAGGTGTGGTACAAAAATCTCTGAGAATGAGGCCATTTAGATCTCTTCTATTTTTTTATTTCATATCTACATAGAATTTATATTCAAGATCTTTGCTCATCAACCAAAGTTTAGTCAGAAGGTTTTCCTGAGGTAAATTACTGCTTATCTCAAGAAAGCTGTAACATTAGTGGCTTCTTGGCCTAAAAACACTGTCAGAGTATTGAGGGATCAACTGTGCCACAGAAAGCAAATCTGAGTAGAGTAAGAGACAAATGGTTTCAGTGACTGATTTTGCTTCTGAATCATAAGACCTTATGGAACTGGGGATAGGGTGGCATCTTCAATGCCAGCCATTGCTTTAGAAGCCTGAATGTCTGGATAAGTGTGCTACTCTTTCCTTAAGTGGATTTCTGGTAGACCAATGCAGCAAGTGTATAAAGGGCCAATGGTGAAGACTGGTAAGTAATTGGTTATTGTTATTTGATAATATTGAATTATTATCTTGAACTTTTTTCTCTGTGCTGTAATTAGGCTAATACATGGGCAGTAGAAGGTATATACACTTGAGTATGACCTTAGGTACATTACAAGAACCTAAAGCTGGACATGAGTACACTATTACTCTAATGCTGCATTGTGCTAGGACCTGAAGGCAACAGGCTGTCTTGCTTCTCTTTAATGCTGCCTGGCCTGATGGCAGTGAAGGAGTGCAAGCATTCACTTCTGTCTGGTCTTGTGTTCAGGTTCATGTACTGGACTGACTGGGGAGCTAGCCCAAAAATTGAGCGTGCTGGTATGGATGCTTCAAACCGCTTGGTGATCATTTCCTCCAACCTGACGTGGCCTAATGGCTTGGCCATCGACTATGAGTCGCAGCGCTTGTACTGGGCAGACGCAGGCATGAAAACCATCGAGTATGCCAGTCTGGATGGGAAGAACAGGAAGGTAAGGAAGCCATCTTTGAAGAGGGACTCTGGGAGCCTGAGGTATAAGTCCTAGAGCACAGAGTGCTGATGGCCTCTGCCTCTCTTTCCAGTTGAAAGTGAAATCTCAAAATCAAGACATGCTGAGCTGCTTTCACTGGGAGAGAAATCTCCCTTTTAGTTGTAAACTGTGTGTGAGGGAACCTCCATTTGAGGGCTGACATTACACCATCACTCTCCTTTTGCTGTGACTGTACATTTTGATGCTGAGAAGGGGGCAAGGGAAGCCTCTTCCCCTTAGTGACTTCTTAGTAATGTTTTTTGGGGGGGCTGGGGGTAATCTGACCAGGTGCTGATTGGGAGCAATCTGCCTCACCCCTTTGGACTTACTCTTTATGGCGAGAGAATCTACTGGACAGACTGGCAGGCCAAAAGCATCCAGAGCGCAGATAGAAGGACTGGGCAGGCTCGGGAAACGCTGCAAGACAATCTGGAGAATCTTATGGATATTCATGTTTTCCACCGGCACAGGCCACCAGGTACAGAGCTCGCCCCAAGCCACGCTGAGCTGAGAGCTTGCACAGGCTCTGGTATGTGGCACAGCTCTCCTGCAAGGAGCTGACCTGTCTGTCAGCCCTCCATGCCTTAAGTCACTGGGTGGAATATGAGAGCATGAGAGTAATTCTTGGCTTGGTATTTGAGGGCATTCTGGAATACATTTCTATAGCTGTTGCACCCCTTTTTCTTTATGCCTGCGCTACTGGCTCATGGATTTCTCGTCCTCTTTCCTACAGTGCATACAGCATGTGAAGTTAACAACGGAGGCTGCAGTCACCTGTGCCTTTTGTCACCTCTTCCAAAAGGTTACAGCTGTACCTGCCCTACTGGGATCAACCTGCAATCTGATGGCAAGACCTGCTCCCCTGGTAAGCCCTCTCTGTAGGAACCTGATTGCAGTTTTGTATCACAGCTAGATTTTGCTCCTGCCTCATTAGAGAATAAATGCACTTTTATGTGTTTATTTGCTTAACCCCTTGAAAAACCTATTTGATGCCTGTACTTTCAATCTGAGCGGGAATCACTATGCAGAAACTTACTGATAACTGCACTGATGTAGAAGTTTGTCTTGAAATTATGGGCAATTAAACCAGATGTCACATTTCTCCCCAAACTTTTGCCCTAATCTTGGGGTGGATTCTTTTGTGACTACAAGGTGCTATATTCTTTAATAAGTCTGTATACATTCCTCCCATGGAGCCTTTTTTTGAGGATTGTGGAAGGCACCCAGTCTCTGGCCATGGTACATCCACTTTTTCTCCTTAGCAGGCAAAAACTGACTCCTCGTTCCTGTTTCTCGCACGTATTAGCAGAAGTAACTCTTTTATGAGTGCCCTCCTTTTCAACTTGGATATAAAGAACCATTCAATAATGCTCAATAAAGTTTTTGTACTTGGCTTTCCCATAAGCTGAGATCTGCCTGAGACATCCCCTTCTCCACTGAAGTGGATGTCGCCTCTAGAACGTTCAATAAATGATACCTATATTTGACTGAGTTTGTTCCTTGCTGTTATCTGTCCGTTTTCAACTCTGCAGGAATGACCAGCTTTCTGATCTTTGCCAGAAGGACTGACATCCGCATGGTGTCTCTGGATATTCCCTACTTTGCAGATGTTGTCATCTCGGTCAACGTCACCATGAAGAACACCATTGCAATCGGAGTGGATCCTCATGAAGGTCTGAACTTCCTACTGTATCCAACTATCTGTTTGAAAGGCAACAAGTAACTTGGTATCTAAATGTCTGAGTAAATAAGCAGGTGTAGATCTTACTGTAGGTTGTGAATTTGGGTAGGGCTTTTTCCAAGTATGTGCTGCGAATATCCCTTTCCAATCAGGAAAGGAATATCCTTATAGGAAAACAGAGAACCCCAACAAAGTAGAAAAAGCTGCCTGCTATATTGGGTGAGGTTCCTGTGCATTTTGGATTTAAGAAAGCTTTCCTCCTGCTGAAGCCTTTTGCAGCAGTAGAGCAGAGATCTGTGCTGCTGTGCTGGATGTAAATCCACTGTTGCACAGTAGGGAAATGATCTGATTGCTCTCCACTGGGACATTTTGAGAAATCGGATGTGGGACACTCTGCTATTAGCTGATAGTGTTATGTGTTCTCTGGCCTTGTGCAAAGGTCAGAGTGCCAGTGCTCCTATGCATTTTGGGGAGGACTGAAACAAGATAATTTATACTGGTTTGTCACTCTAGCTTAATAGTCTTGTGCTGCTGTTATTCCTGTGCAGTCAGATCTGCTTTCAATGCTGTAGCTGTTAGTCAGAGACCTGGATCTGTTTTTTAAGATTTTGCTGTTCGGTTGTTGGGGTTTGGTTTGGGTTGGTTTTGTTGTGGGCTTTTTTTAAGCTTCTCCTTCTTTTTCCACCCAGGAAAGGTTTACTGGTCAGACAGTACCCTGCGAAAAATCAGCCGGGCTGCCCTAGATGGCTCACAATTTGAGGACATCATCACTACAGGTAAGAACTATTTTGACCTGGGAGCCTCTTGCCTCAATGCAGCATGAAAAGAGAGATTCCCTGATACCCTGGTAGAATAATGTTTAAATTTTCAGTGGAAGGGCAAAAGCCTACATCATCTGCCTGATGACATGCACAAGGGATATACCATAAGTTTCCCGCTAAGCTGGGAGGATAAGCAGTGACCAGTACACCTTTCTTTTTTCTCAGGTCTGTTGACTACAGATGGACTGGCTGTGGATGCTATTGGGAGGAAGATATATTGGACAGATACTGGAACAAACCGGATTGAAGTGGGCAACCTTGATGGCTCCATGAGGAAAGTTTTGGTCTGGCAGAACCTGGACAGCCCTCGGGCAATAGCTTTATACCATGAGATGGGGTTAGTGTTGTCAAGAGGCAATCTTTGGGTAAGAACAGGACTTCTGACCTGTTTCCATAATACTTGCTGGCTTTTCCGCAGGTACATGTACTGGACGGACTGGGGTGAGAATGCCAAGCTGGAACGCTCTGGGATGGATGGCTCCGGACGTGCGGTGTTGATCAGCAATAACCTGGGCTGGCCTAACGGACTGGCAGTGGATAAGGCTGGGTCCCAGCTGCTCTGGGCTGATGCGCACACTGAGGTCCAACTCTATTCTTCAGCATTGTTTGTCATTGGGTCTTTGGTAGCTAGAGGCTGTTTTGAAGCTCTTTTGGAGCAAGCTATCAAAGAATGAGGGGAACGTAAGCTTTTCTGAGAGTATGGGCTATGGGGAGGGTGGACATCACTTGCTTAGGCTCTGTTTCCCACTTGATATATAGTAATTTCTAGTGAGAGCGTCAGTGTTTTGAGTGTGGGGCTGATGTTTACTTCTTTCTTCAGCGTATCGAGGCTGCAGATCTCAATGGTGCTAACCGCCGCACCCTGCTGTCTCCGGTGCAACATCCTTATGGCCTCACTTTGCTGGACTCTTACATATACTGGACTGACTGGCAAACTCGCAGCATTCACAGGGCTGATAAGGACACTGGTGCCAATGTCATCTTGGTGAGGGCAAACCTGCCTGGCCTCATGGACATTCAAGCTGTTGACAGGGCACGGCCCCTGGGTGAGTTGCTCAGCTGCTCTCAGATCAGCATAGGTCTGTGGTGACCAGGGGAGCCCTTCAGAAATGTCACTGCAATGAGCCTTTGGTGTAAAGCAAGAGTGATAGAGTAACTTCTCAAAATTCAGCTTTCTTCTTCACTCTTGTTTACCTATTTTTTGCACTTCTCCCTGTTTACCTAGCTCCATAGGTCTGGTGTTTGTTTATTACAGCATGGCTTTTGACCCACTTTCATCCCATTTCCTCCACTGGATTGCATTGACAACCTCATTCTCACACTCCTCAGAGCCACTTTCTTAGCAGAACTGAATGAGTCATACCCTGTTAGGCTTCACCAGAGTCTACTGGCATCGGACAGTTTTGCTTTTTTAACTCCAAAAAGCACTAGTTCCTCTTAAGCTGAAATAAAGTTGCCAAAACTTTATTTCAAGTTCTAGTCACTTTTCTTCTGAAGCATTGCAGGCTTCATCTTCCTGTCTGCCACTTGGCTCTACAAAATCTCTGCTGCTTTAGTTGCTCTTAATATATCATGCTCTCCAACTATTCTGTGCCAGAGTCAGATTCCTCGAGTTACTCTTTGGGTGTCCTATGTTACCCCATATTTCCTCCTTGTTCTTCAGTGGGAGGTGTTGCTTTGTGCCGTGGCTTTGTTTTAGTGGAATTTCCCCGATACGTGCTTCTACAGAAAACTGTGCTGCTTCTCCTGTGGATACTAACAGCAGAACATCACTCTTGACAGCGTAACTTCATGATAACTTAGTTAACCAAAACTCTAGCCGTCATATCCCTGTTGTCTTATTCCCACTCCCTGCACCTGTCTTCTGGGTTTATCCCCTCCTAGTAAATGTATGAGGTTTTTTTCAATTTTAAAAAAGAAAAAGATATGACCCTAATATGTCAGGCACTTTCAGCAGGCTTCTCTGATGCTTTTGTTTACTTGCCACTGTGTGCAGCTTAAGTTGAAACAGAAGCTTCTTTGTCAGTCTGGCCTCTGGTGCATTGTCACGCTGCTTCCCCACGGGGTTGGATCTTTCTGTCAGTGTTACCATTTGCAGCAATAAAAAAGCTAAACTGCAGTTGTGTGAGTCTATCAGCATTTGGCTGTTCCTTTCTCCATGAGAAAACCATGATTAGCAAGGAATACAGCTCAAGGCTTTGCTCCTAATATGCCCCTGTCTTCTGTACCTTCCTGTTCTCCTTGTCCAACCATGCCCATACCCACCACGAGTCTTGGAGGGGAGGAAGGCAGTCTGTGTATGAAGGGCTGTAGTATCCCAGCGAGGCTGGGATGGTAAGGATGACCTCAGCTGCTAGCAAGTTGTGCATTTGTGTAACCTTTAAAAGAAAACTTTAATCTGTGGGACCACTCTGATCCTTAAGCTATGCTTTCCCTATTTCTAAAGGCTTCAATAAATGTGGAGTTCGTAATGGTGGCTGCTCTCACCTTTGCTTGCCTCACCCCACTGGCTTCTCCTGTGCCTGCCCCACTGGCATCCAGCTGAAGAGAGATGAGCAGACGTGTGACTCTTCTCCAGAGACCTACCTACTTTTCTCTAGCCGTGCTTCCATCCGTCGTATCTCGCTGGACACCAGTGACCACACAGATGTGCACATACCCGTCCCCGAGTTGAACAACGTCATTTCTCTGGACTACGATAGTGTTGATGGCAAGATTTACTACACAGATGTATTTCTTGATGTCATCAGGTGGGTGCCAGTTATCTACTTGGCCAATACCCAGGTCACCAAGCTACTTCTGCTGGTTGTGCTGCAGTGAGATGTGGAGTGTGTCAATAAGTTGGGGAGACTGAGGTGTGGCAATACACCGCTGCTTACACCCTGTCTTTGGTGCACAGCATCATGTCTATCGCTGAAGTAAATGCTGAAGGTGTGTTTAACCTGCTGGAGACTATGGGGAAAAAGGTACAGGGGAAGCAGCAGTATGAAGTGGCCCTGTGGCTGATGAGGATCACACGTAGAGGTGTGAAGTCTTTCTGGGAGCTACCCATTACTCACTGCCATTTGTTATTGATTTTCTTCCAGGCGGTCTGATCTGAATGGCAGCAACATGGAAACTGTTATTGGTCAGGGTCTGAAGACTACAGATGGCCTGGCAGTGGACTGGGTTGCCAGAAACCTTTACTGGACAGACACAGGACGCAATACCATAGAAGTAGCTAGACTTGATGGAAGCTCCAGGAAAGTGCTGATCAATAACAGCCTGGATGAGCCCCGAGCCATTGCTGTCTTTCCCAAGAAAGGGTAGGTATGGGGTGTTGGTGGGGAAGGGAGAACAGAGGCAGGCTGGAAGAGGAAATTGTGGGAGGAAGAAGAGATGTGCTGCGTGAATCTGCAGATACCAGCAAGGGGCTGATTCTGAGTGACAGATGTAATCAGGCAGGCAGCACATGTGAAGAATGGGCAGATGGTGGATAGAAGCAAACTACAGACCACACAATCTTTTTTGAACCTGAGGAATCTGGCAGTTTAGCTCATAACTAAGATTTTCATTAAGCTAAATGAAACGTTCTTTTCTTCTCACACTTGCCTTTTATCTCTTCAGGTACCTCTTCTGGACAGATTGGGGTCACATTGCTAAAATTGAACGAGCAAACTTGGATGGCTCTGAACGTAAAATCCTCATTAACACTGACCTTGGATGGCCCAATGGATTGACTTTGGATTATGACACCAGGAGGTCAGTCAAAGATTTTCGTACACTTGCATAGGGTTAAGGGATGTAATGATTTTTTTTTGAGCCTTCTTAGCTTGGTTTATTGGAGTAGAGTTGTGGGTTTGTGCCTTTTTTCTTTGTTGTTGTCTGATCCATCTTGACTAGCGAAGGACTAGAAAGTAAAGAGGGTTTTTATAGCTGGAAGCTCACCTCTTTCCATGTTCCTCCAGGATTTACTGGGTGGATGCACATCTGGATCGTATAGAGAGTTGTGATCTCAATGGGAAGCTACGGCAAGTGTTGGTCAGCCAGGTGTCACATCCCTTTGCTCTGACACAGGTAAGAAGACTTTTCTACTGCCACTATTCTCTCTGGTGTGTTGATGAGTTTGGAAAGTCTAGGGGAACCAAGATAGCTGCAGGTATAATACTTAACTCTTTTGTGGACCTAGGAAGCTTGTCTGAACTCTTGTAGGGTGTAGACAGGTCATTCTTTTTATCGTAAGAGGGAAAGGGGTTGAAAAGGCCTTTGTTTGGGGCCTTCTGCTACTGGGTTGTGGTTTTAATGGGTATCCTATGTCTATATGGCTAAACATGCTAATGACTGTGATTTTCCTTTGCTGTCTCCCTGAGCAGCAGGATAGGTGGATATACTGGACTGACTGGCAAACCAAATCTATCCAGAGAGTGGACAAATACTCTGGGCGGAACAAAGAGACAGTCCTAGCCAACGTTGAGGGACTGATGGATATCATTGTTGTTTCCCCTCAGAGACAGACAGGTAAATAGGAGGACCTTGACTAGACAAAAAGAACTCTGGAACTACTGTGCCTCTGTAGATGTCAAGTGAGATTGGCATCCTTTCTTATACTCAAACCATTAATGCATCTTCCCTGTGCGCATTCCTTGTCTGCCTGTAACATTTCAGTCAAGTATATTTTAACTGTTCTGTTACAGCTTTGATTAGCAAATGTCACTTTCTGTGTTGTTTATCAGACATTGTGTTAAAACAGAAGAATGTGAGCTTTTTGGTTTTTAATCTGTGCAGCTGTGTTGACTGGGCTCCTGTCTAATGATTGCCAGTGCCTTCCTTTCAAGACAACTGTTTCTGGCTAGTGTAATCACTTTCTTAGGAGCCAGATGAAGGGTGTATACAAGATCATGCCAGAAACTTGCAGTATTTCTAGGAAGTATCTCTGGCTGAGCAGGAAAAAAGGTTGTTGCTCTGAGCTCTTACTTGGTCATCTGCAGCATGTTTAGGAGATTGCTTGTTCCTTCTAGGTTCTAATGCTTGTGGAGTGAACAATGGAGGCTGCACTCACCTCTGCTTTGCCAGGGCTTCTGACTTTGTCTGCGCGTGTCCAGATGAACCAGATGGGCGACCCTGTTCTACTAGTGAGTTTACTGCTTGGGTAGTAGCCTCCATAAGTGAGCCACTGCCACTGCTTATGCAGTGGCAACTAGGCCATCTGATGCTCTCCAGTCCGTAAAATCTTATGCAGAGTCATATACTGGAAGTAAGGCGGTTGTGAGCAATAGAGCCTTCTTCTGTCCTTTCTGCTGACAGGCTGGGTTTGAGATGGAAAGGCTGCTCAGTATAGGCCGTTTTAGAAACTCTCCATAGTTTACCAGATTTGTTCATCTGCTCCAAAGATGGGGGAGGAGGGGGGAAGTTGGGGTCTGACTTATTTTTTTCTGTTGTTCTAGTTCCTGGTGTGGTGCCCCCTGGTCCTGAACCCACCAGTGTAAGTGACAGAAGTCAGACACCACCCGGCAGACTAGATACCTCAACAACCAAACTTCTCACATCTCTGGAAGCAGTGGAAGGAAAGTAAGTACTCCTGGTCTCTTAGAATTGTGGTGTGAAAGTCACAGCTTGTGCAAGGTCTCCTCTGCTTAACCAAGTGGATAGATGATGGTAAAGCAGTGGATGTGGTCTATCTTGACTTCAGTAAAGCATTTGACGCCATCTCCCACAGCATCCTTGCAGCTAAACTGAGGAAGTGTGGCCTGGATGATAGGGTAGTGAGGTNGGATCCTGGTGGGCAGCAGGATGACCATAAGGCAGCACTGTGCCCTCATGGCCAAGAAGGCCAATGGCATCCTGGGGTGTATTAGAAGGGGGGTGGTTAGTAGGTCGAGAGAGGTTCTCCTCCCCCTCTACTCTGCCCTGGTGAGACCGCATCTTGAATACTGTGTCCAGTTCTGGGCCCCTCAGTTCAAGAAGGACAGGGAACTGCTTGAGAGAGTCCAGCACAGAGCCACAAGGATGATTAAGGGAGTGGAGTATCTCCCATATGAGGAAAGACTGAGGGAGCTGGGTCTCGTTAGCTTGGAGAAGAGGAGACTGAGGGGCAACCTCATTAATGTTTATAAATATGTAAAGGTTGAGTGTCAGGAGGATGGAGCCAGGCTCTTCTCAGTGACATCCAATGATAGGACAAGGGGTAATGGATGCAAGCTGGAACAGAGGAGGTTCCACTTAAATATGAGAAAAAAAACTTCTTCATGGTGAGAGTGACAGAACACTGGAAGGGGCTGCCCAGGGAGGTTGTGGAGTCTCCTTCTCTGGAGACGTTCAAAACTCGCCTGGATGTGTTCCTGAGTGACCTGATGTAGGTGTTCCTGCTCTGGCAGGGGGATTGGACTAGATGATCTTTCAAGGTCCCTTCCAATCCCTGATATTCTGTGATTGTCATCCAAATTGTACCTCTCCCTAGCCAAAAGATGCTATTCTAGCTCCAAACTTCACGTTCATAATGGGGAGAGCCACTTTTACAATGAATGCAGAATTCTATTGAGCTGCAGGGGACGGATGCAGAGGTCTATGTCTGTTCTATTGAAAGGTGTGTCTAAGCTGACTGTGCTGAAATGTTAAAATCCTCCCAAGACTGTGTCATTCGTTTGGCTGACTTTTGAATTCCTGATTTTGAGAACTTCTTTTCTGGGAGGAGGAGAGGGGAGTCTGTTGCTTAAATGCGTTGTGACATCTGAGATCTGACCAAGACATCTAAGGAAGTGAAGTGGTTCAGCTCTGGCCCCAGAGGGGTAGCTTGTTTGAGGCAGAACAGAACCTTTGCAGCTCTGACATTTAAGTTACAATGCAGGTAGTTAAGAGACTTTTTTTCTGCTAACTCCTTGCAGCCTGCTATTCCTACTGCCCAGCAAAAAAAGTATGGTATATAATATATGGCTGGGTTATTTACAAGGCAAAACTTCCACTTTGTTGAATATAATGTATTGGGTAGAAGATCTTTGTGCTGACTCCAGGATGTTCTGATTTTTGCTTCAGCACTGACACTGAAATTTGTGTTCTGATAGATAGCTGTCCGTATGCAGCTATGTACCTGAGAGGTGAATCTAGAATGACTTGGATATAACGACATTGCTGACCTATAATTGATATATGTACGCACACACCCCTGTATATCTGTATATGGTCCTCTCTCCTCTGGATGCAGAAGGATACTGAAGACGGGAAAGGGAGGCTTCTGTTGTTGAACTGGAAATGGGAGGGATATTGGTGCTAGCCTGTCTCATCCTGTCTTTTGATACCTTTGATACTGTTAGAACTACTATCAGTAACTACCTGTCCTTCTGTTGTTCAGCTGCTCTGACAAAGATGCAAGGCGAGGCTTGTGCACCCACACCAATGAGGCAGTGTTGGCAACCATGGGTGAGTTCCTTTTCTTTAACTCTTCTCCACCAGGGTTGTTCCTCCAGATGTGCTCTGGCCATTCCAGTCCATAGTGTTGGAAACTCAATTTCTGAAACTCAGACTTGAATTACTCACATGCCCTCTGAGAGCAAAGTGTGTCTGAGGGTGAACATCAGTCATACACATTCATTAGCCTATATGGGACTTTTTCAAATGACACTTTGGTCTGGAGAGTAGTTTTGTTTTCTTCCATCCTATACCTCATCCATTGGACTCTTTCTATTAATGATGTTTTTCTTCACTATCTCCTTTGTGTTTAATTGAGGATCATTTACTAGAGGAATTGTTTCCTACTGCAGGAGTAACCTGTGAGCAAGGGGGTGTAACTTATGCTTATTCAACCCTGTTACAAAGGTCTTGATGCTCCTTGGTTTGCTGGGGCCTGGGTGGGAGGAAGGGTTATCATATGCTTGGTTTCATATGAAGCCAAACAAACCCCTCAGCTACACCTTGGTGTGATGACATTTTACTTCCGTATGTTGTAAAACATCTGTGTTAGGCATTACACTGAGGTCAGTATTATCCAGTGGAAATTAAGGAGAGTGCATAAATTGCCCTTGCTGTTCACTTTCAGGAGAAGGACTGCATGTCAGCTACATTATTGGAGGTCTTCTCAGCATCTTGTTTATTTTGCTGCTTATTGCTGCTTTAATTATATATAGGTAAGTGATCTTTTTTCCCCTTCTCCTGGCCAATAGCAAAATCCTAGAAGTTTAGGAGAAGAAAGCTCCTGAAAGCACTTCATATTTCTTTATTGTCATTTACAATCACTTTGTTCTCCATTGGAAGCAGTGTTTGATGATTTTCTTTGCAAGGTTTAAGTCCTGTGCCTTTGAAGTACTGGGCAGACAACTCTGTTATTTGAAGCCTTATTGGCTGAATTTTCTGCAGAGTGTATGAGTTATGGACAGGGATGTGAGATCATTTGTGTCTCAGTACACATGTGAGCTCACGTGCTTCCTTCCAGATAGCTTCACCTATTACTGCCACTACAGCTGTTGTGGTTACATAGCAGTGCCTTGCTGTAGCAGTAGCTGGTGAATGTACTGGTAGCTGAAGAGCAAGGTGAAGCCAGCGTCTTCTCTTTTTGAGGGACAGCAGGAATTGCCGGAGCTTTCCACTCACTGAGCACTCAGGAACTTTGGATCCTGGCAGTAGGGCCCTGTGTCTTTTCTGACATCTCTCTCCCTCTAGGCATAATAAATCCAAGTTCACGGACCCTGGCTTGGGGAACCTAACCTACAGTAATCCTTCATATCGGACATCTACCCAGGAGGTGAAGATTGAAGCGATTCCCAAACCAACCATGTACAACCAGTTGTGCTATAAGAAAGAGGTAAGAGCTGCTGCTAAGGTCATGGGGGCCCAGCTGAAGCTCCTGTTGAGTATTACAGGCCTTAGTATGTGAAAACGTTGCAACTAGTCAACGTTTACTTCTAGTACAGAAGACAACTTCAATTAATTGCTCAGAGTCCTATAGCAGCACTTCTTCCCCAGTGAGCTACAGTGAATTAGACCTGTCTTTAGCTCTCTGCTGCTTCTCCACTCTCGTAGAGTCTTGCACTTCATTTGCATTGGGTGCTGGCTCTTGAAGTACAGGAGTCAAAGGGAGTTGGCTTCCCTGGACATGGTGCCCATTAATGACGCTTGCCCCGAGATTGTTTTGGACAGTCGCCAGCGGACCCAGGCATCAAGAAGGAGCTTGGTAACAAGAATGTGGCTCCTGGCTGTGCATTGCCTGGAAAGAATGGGATAGGGAACATTTTAAAGGCCCTGCAGAGGTTTGCCCTGTGTGCCACAGGATGGGAGTGGGTTTTATAGGATATCTTGCAGCACTTAGTTTTTTCTCTGTTTTCTCCTCAGAAGCTTTCTTATCACTCAGATAGCTTCTCATCTTCCCTCTTCTGATTTCCGTCCACATCCTCACATCAGGTATCACTACTCTGTGCGTTTGATCCTGCCTCCCTCACTCAAGCTCTGTTGTGTGGCTCAAGCACTGTCCCATACTAATTGCTCTTGCGTGTTCCCCCGGCCCTGCCCTGTTTTTACGTCTGTAAAGCAGGTTTGCTCTCTGTCAAGGAAGTATAAATAGTTTTCTACGGCAGATCCTTTTGGTCTTGGCTTCAGCTACTCATACTTAGTATGCAAGACTTGAAAAAGATAATTTCTGTACAACTATTTATGATTATCTGGTAGATCACTTAGTTCTTCTAGCAGGGATCACAGCAAGACTTACACAGAAGAGAGTTTTCTCTGGCTTAGTTTTTTTAAGGTGCTATCCCATAGATTTCCCAAACTTTCCCTCCATTTTAGCCATATCTACTAAGCATAAGACAGGATTATTTATTTGGGAATCTAAAGATTTTCACTTTTCCTCTTAATTCTGTTGCTTCTAGATATACCCAGTTGTATATTTCCCCCACCCCCTTCACTTTCTCCTTGGGGATAAATCAGATGTTCTAATGCTCCTTATTTGTCAGTGAGCCAAGTGAGACATTTCATTTGTTAGATCTCAGTGCGGTCCCTTTAGCCTCTGATAATTTCTGTTGTTTCCCTATAATCTCCCTCTGCTCTATCACTGCGAGGCTCGGACTTAACATGGTATTCCAGCTGTGCTTTCCTGAGAGGTGAATCTGGAACAACTCAGATATAAAGATACTGCAGACCTAGAATCAATTCCCTGTCTGCTTTTACCATGAAGTCTTCTGGTTCTTCCTGCTTCCGATTTTCTTGGGTTTTTTCAAATTCCTTTTTAGGCCCAGTGTTGTTCTTACTCCCTGCTGTCTGGAAATACATGTATAGTTGAATTAGAAGAGCCAGCTCATCCTTATTCTCCTTCCATGATTTGAAGGCTCCTGGAGTTTGGAATGAGAGCTCTTGCAGGGAGAATTTGTCTCGGGAGTGGTAAAAAACTGAAGGGAAATGTAGAATGGGTTCTGCCATTGTTACAGTCAAAGCCATTGACTGTTCACATTGGGGTCCAAGCCTTTGTCTGCTTCCCTGTCTACATTGCAGCTCTGCTTTGCTCTTTGCCATATTTTTCCACAGATGTATTGGTTTGGTTTTTTTTCACTCATGTGTCTGCTCCCTAGACTGGTCCTGACCACAGCTACACCAAGGAGAAGATCAAGATTGTGGAGGGGATATGCCTTTTATCCAGTGATGATTCCGAGTGGGATGACCTTAAGCAGATTCGGAGCTCCCGAGGAGGGATCCTCCGTGACCACGTCTGCATGAAGACAGACACGGTCTCTATCCAGGCTAGTTCTGGTTCGCTGGATGATACCGAAACTGAGCAGCTGCTACAGGAAGAACAGTCTGAATGCAGCAGTGTTAACACAGCAGCAGCCACACCTGAACGGCGTGGCTCACTCCCAGACACAGGCTGGAAGCACCAACGCAAGCCCTCCACAGAGAGCGAGGTCTAAAGTACACGTGACTTTGGAAATGCTCGTACCCTCCCTAGCCTCTGCTCTGCACAAAAGAAGATGGGACTCTGCCTGCTGGGCGAGGAAGGGCACAGAGACCAGCCTCTCATGCGAGTGGCCCAGAGACTGTGACTACCTTTCAGCGAGGAGCTTGGGCAGCTGTGCTGTTGTGGTTGGAGAGGGAGGATTGGTGGGTTGGAACCCAGAGACCCTTTTGGCTCATTTTCACTGTCTGTGGTTTATTTATATATTCCCTTTTCCTGGAATCTGCCATGTTAACTTTTGCAGTGACTCCACTGGCCTGAATCTGGCTCAGGTTCTGTATTCTCTGGCAGCCTGCAAGTCCTGTGCCATCTCCTCATGGTCAATGGCCAAGAAGAGAGCAGAGCTGCCCGATTGCTAGCTCCTGGTCACAGAAGTTCCCCATGTCATTCCTGCACTAGCAGCACCCTTTGCGGATTTGCATTGAGGGGTCTCTGACTTAAGAGAGGTCCTGGAATAGATGGGGTATGGTGTCAAGGGGACACCAACACAGCATCAGGTCACCTTTTAAGGGTGTAAAAGAGGGTAGCCACAGTTGCCATGACTTCATGAGAGCATCACTGCTTACTTTCCTATCTGCTAGTAAAATCTTTAAGGAATTCTCACATTGGAGCACCGTGTCTGTTGCTGGCAGTGGACACTGCTCCTGTTCTCCCATTTCCTGTTAAAAGATGTTTCTACTCTAGAAAAACAAGAGTCAGCAAATGGCCCTTTCAGAACTGTTTCCTGTGGGGTCAGAGTGCTGTTCTTGAGAAGAGGTTGGTATTGTTTGGAGCTCTACAGAGCTATTGGGAGGAAATGGATCTCAGTAAGACCTACATTCTACTCTTGTCTTTCATAACTGGTATGTAAAAAAAGAAAAAGAACATTTTCTAAGTCCCCACCAGTCCCAATTCTGCATGGTCCCAATTCTCTTGGCATTTAGGACCTTTGATTACTGTAATGAGGGAAAAGAATTCCAAGGTCAAGTCTTTCCTGGAGGGATGCTCAGTGCTGACAGTTAGGAACTGCTTCGCTACTTGGCTGAGCGCATTTGACCTAGAATAGGAGACAAAAATCAGAGAGCTGTAAGGGCCATTTAAGTTAGTTGTTTGTCAGATAGAATTGCACTTTAAGCTCTTCTGTTACCACTAAAAGGCTCTCTTCACAAAGTCATTTTCCTATCAGCTGCTTGAGCTTCAGTTGTTCTCTGGCCTCCAGGGCCTTTACCCTCTAGGGGGTGCAATCCTACCCTTGCAGTTCCACCCCAGCAGCAGCAGATGCTCCCACAGACTATTGCCTGCCACCGTTTCATAGTCGCTTGATTTCTCTTGTGATCTGTTGGTTCAGAGGGAGAAAAAGATAGAGAAAACACCTCTTGGTGGATTTGTATTAACCCCCTGAGTCATACGGATACTCTCATGGTAAAATATTGAATGTTAAGCCAGATACTTGGAAGCAAAACTTTCCAGTGGAGAATTTCTCATGGCAAACTCTGTAACCTCTTTATCTCCCAGGAAGACGTCAAGTACATTCCCGCCCGTGGTGTAACAAAGCAAACACTAGGGGTATGGCTCAGCGGTGTGGGGAGGGTGCATCTCCCATGTGGTGTTTCTCCAGCTGGTACAAAAGGAGAAAAAAAAAAGGGAAATATGTCTTCCTCTGCTCTAACCTTGTTCATATACTAACAGTTCTGCCAGTTCTGCCAGACCTGAAAAACGTCATGATGGTTACCAGTGGCTTGTCTGTACTTTTTAGAGCAGAGGTAGCTTTGCAGGAAGGGGAAGGTTGCAGATCTGACCTGGCCAAGCGGCTTGAAGCTCTGTCCATAACGGCACCATTGGGCTGACTGGTGTATATTCCTGTGGGAAATGAACTGGAGACGAGGCTTGGAAATTTCCCTTGTTAATGTGGGACTCTTCCCTACTCCCAGAGGGATTTTATGTTTTTTTTTAATTAGATTTTTATTTAATTATTTATTTGTTTGACTCCAGCCTGGGAAGCATTGTTTTTATTGGGCAGAGGCGCTTTTGGATTGAGGTGTGGACTCAACTGGGACCTGAGAAAGCAGCATGTCTCACTGACATGGGACGTACCTGTCTAAGCTGCCTCATGCAGGGACAACACCAGAGGGCTCAAGCTGGACAGAAGAATCAATGTGAACAGGAACCAAGTGTAGGGGCATCAGATCTGGGAGTGAGTGGGTATATGGGGGAGGAAGGCTCTAGCTTCTAGGAAAGCAGGGTTTCTTTGGTTCTGGGGGGAAGGGGACATTGTCCCAGTGTGCACCAAAATCCTGAGGGGACAGGGGTGAAGGGAAACATCCACCCAGACCTGTCACTTGAGGTTCAGTCAGCCTGTCAGAATAATTGCTGTCCGAGTCACAAGTGCAGAATGGAAAGAAAAACCCAGTCAGTCTTTTCAACAACGTGGTGGTGCTTGTGATTTCCACCTTGACAAACACTCACTTCTGCTTCTCAGGAGGGACCCTGCATACTCCAGCCTAACAACCAACCGCTCTCTGCTCCCTTCCTCATGTTGTTTATAGCAAAAAGGAGCATCAAAATGTCCAACAGCCTCTCCTACCTCTCTCTGAGGTGGGCAGAAATTAGTTTTTTTCCTAGAGATGGCCCCAGTGAGATGCTGTCTAGGGGGGGTGCATCATGTTTCCCTGTTCTGGGGAAGAGAAGACCCTCATTGCACTTAGGATGTTAAGAATGTAGAAAGGCCACTGGAGGATTATGTCTTGAGCACTGATTTATGATGTAAAAAAGCAAACCTCTCCTGTCTGTCCCGAGCTAACGTCAGTGATTTCCCTGTGTTCCTGTGTAATGGTTTTAACGTTACTCACTGGAGACATTGGATTTTCTGGAGTTATTTAACCACTGTGTTCAGTATTTTAGGGGTTGATGATAATTTAATATAAATTTAGCTTTTCTTAACCACTCTGCCTGGCTTCTGGTTGTGAATCACGCGTGTTACTTGGACACTCCTCTTTCAAGAGGAGCTCCCTGACCTATTTGCACAGAACCTCAACTTTGCTTAATTTACGAGGAGCAAGAAGGTAGGAATGGCTAATCTGATTGTAACGCACACCACTTCTGCCACTGGGGCCTCGAATGGAGGGCCAATATCCACTCATGCACCCTTGCAGATTCCTGTGCACACATCATACCCTGACCCTGCTCCCACCTTGCCTTTTTTCCATTTTGTTACCATTGTGGCACAGCAACAGCGGAAGAGGATTGTTCGTCTTTCTGGAAAGTGTTAGGACGGTAAGTGGTCTCAGGCCTCTGCCCAGTGGAAGATAAATCTCTGAAGAGCTGGCTTTCTGGCTGAAAGGGGTTTTGCTCAAAAGCCTGTTGCTTTTTTGGTTTTTATAACCAAGAGTTTAAATGGTGCAAATAAGGAGTGGCACATTCAGTAGTATCTGACAGGGCACTAGTGGAACTCATCTCACACCCCATTCTGGCCCTTTCCGATGAAGGGAGTACCAAAAGCATTTAAAACACTTTAGCTTTATTCCTGCTTAGTTTAGAGTTGGAGCCCAGCACAGAGGAGATCTCACACATGCAAACACCTAACTCCTTACAGCTCGGTGGTGCTGCCGGGCTAACCGCAGGTGTGCTGGGGGGCTGCCCTGGCCCTCGCCCGCCCCCTACCCCCTAGAATGCTTCAGCTTGCATCAGCTGCCGTGAGGAAACCCAGGAGAGAACACACGGTGACTTCTTGCGAACAACTCACCAATCATTAAAAAATTATTAAAGAAGAGCGAGCCCCTTCCAGTTCAGAGCTGCTTTGCCCCTTTGCGAAAGAGGACGGGTCCGGCAGCCCCGCCTCCGTTGCCACCGGCGCCGGGCCCCGCGGTCTCCCTACGCCCTCACCGCGGCCGTGATGGCCGCCACAGGGCCCGAATCTCCCCGCAGCGCCGCGGGGGCCGGTAGATGCGGCACCCTCCTCGTCC
>VZTM01037233.1:40765-76109 GCA_013400555.1 Jacana jacana | reverse complement strand
CCACTTTTACTGCAGGAGAAGCCTTATCTCCAGTAGTAATTCATTGAAAATAACTATTGAACATTAACGGCTTCAACCTTTGGATGGTCAGGATGTGAGCGGGACCCTGGCCTCTTAGTGTTGAACTAAAATAAAAATAGCTTCAAAAATCTCAGAACGACACACAGGCCAAATTCTCAGACTCTCAAACAAGAAATACAAACATTTGTAAATGACTGGGAGCCGCTTTTTCAAAACGTGATCCAGTGAAATTCAGTCAGCTGGGATACACCCTGCCAAACTGCAAGGCAGCTGTCTCACTTCCAGTGCTAACACTGGAACAGACTGCTTTCCACAGGTACTGGTATATACCCTTGATACTGGCCACAAGGCAAACTGGGGTAATTCAACCCCTACATGTACAGTATGGTATGTGTCAGAAAAGTTCTTTGGGATCCACTGATACGATGGCTTCTGCAAAAATACTGCAAGTTCTGGGCTGTATTAAAAAATGAAGTTGTGTGCTCAAACTCTTCTATCATGACGCCTTCTATCAGATATCTGCTATCAGGACTACTTCAGCCCTGTATTTCAGGACTTTCTATTGCCTTCTGTCTTGAGTCAAACCACCCAGAACTAGGGCCACAAACCTACTTGGTCTCCTAATCTGCTCCTGAACATAGAAGTTCAGAAGTTAGATGTCTAGCTGGAATTAGGAATACGAATATCTCTGTTGGATCTGTGAATGGATCTGTGCAAGAATGTGTTGAGGATCTAAGGCTCTGCCAATGAAAGAGACTGGAGTTAATCTGTCTGAATTAGCAGGTCATTTGCCAGAGAAAGCATTGGCAGAAACCATCAACCAGCAGAAACTTTGACAAAAAGGACATCTGCCTATCTCTTCAACTCACTAGAAGTGGAAATCAAATGCAAAATTTTGGTAAACCTCAGTTTACTAAAACTGAGTGCATTACCATAGACAGAAACCAAGCAAGTTACTGGTGAGGACATCATGACCTGTAATCTACTTACTGTGGTGAGGGCTTGGAAAAGGCAGTAGAAAGTCAAATACCATGCGACTCTTCCTGATATAAAAGGTGGCAGGTACCACATAAAAAAGTATGACACTACTGTGAAGGGTGTACATGCCAGCATCCTGCAAAGAAGGTTAACACATGTCAACAATCTCAACGTAACGATAGCAAAGCACATTGAATTTTCCTGCTAATAATCAATATCATGCAATTTATTTTATGTACAGTTTGTCTAACTACAACAATGCCATGTTTTTAAGTATTAAATGTTAGCATCCATTAAATATGCAGTTTAATGTAAAAATGTGTACAGGTACTTCCACGAAATGGAAAAAGCCCAGCAAACCTGAAGGAAAAGAGCTATCCTTAACTTAATACCCCACTTGGAACAGACACAATTCCCTTGCACATTGCACTGTAACAGCACACCTCTAGTGCCATTTCTTGGTACCTGTCTCAGACTACAAATTTATTAGAAAGAATCACTGAAAACTAAACTCTATTGTCACATGTCTTTGCACACTTCAGCAATTTTTCCATGAGCCTACTTATTACCAAGGATTCCCTCTTCTAATTTTAATGTCTTCGGTTTCTCTCTCAACTTACCGTCTTCACTGCTACTTCAAGCAAGTGCAAATCTATTGATACACCTAAAAATGCTGAAAAAAGCCTAAAAGATACTGGACAGCTCACTGCCAACGTTCCTGCAGCCTGTACCTGCTCAGGTATATGATAATTTGCTTCATTCAACTCAACGGCAAAACTCCTAGTCACTTCGAACACAAACGGATCAGGATCACCTTGTGGGGAGAAAAGGGGCTTCAAAAAAACAAAGAACCACAGGAACTTAAATTCTAGACATTGCCATCAGCCTGCAATTAATTACACCAGTCTAAAAACTATTTCAGGCAAACAACACCGGTCAAACTCCACGATAGGGAGGAAGCGGTCAGATGCTATTGTTTCCTAAAAGTCTGAGCTGCAGCAGAACTCTCCTGTATTCTTGTGAATTGGAGATTAAACAATGTAATTAGATGACCAAGAACCCAACAAAAAATATCCAAACACGTAAAAGAGAAAACAGATTAAGCCCTTCACAACAGCACTACTGACATTGGGGGTCAGCTGACTATTTTGCAATCGTGAAC
This sequence comes from Jacana jacana, assembly GCA_013400555.1. Lineage (NCBI taxonomy): Eukaryota > Metazoa > Chordata > Aves > Charadriiformes > Jacanidae > Jacana > Jacana jacana. Next base: position 73,948 of record VZTM01037233.1, on the reverse strand, counting down.
TGAAAACCTTGAATACAAAAGAGTGATGGGGGTAAATCGTTTAGTGAAACAATGGCTTTCCCACACTGCTCTTTGGGATGGACAGCATCACTGGGAGCAGAGCATTTACAAGGAAAGTGCCAGGTTCTGGTAGTCTCTGTCCCTCCAGTCCCCAGTTCATTCACAGCTGGTCAGCAATGGAAAACACAAATGAGGGTAAAATCCTGGCACGTCTCAGGGAATCTACCTTCCTCTCCAAAAAGGTGAGCTCGTCCAGACTGATGCCCAGAGTCACCACAGTACAGTATTTTCACTCAGTTTTTCATGCAACTTGTCACCAATCATCCTCTTAGTATTCTTCCCCCCTTCCTTTCTCTTTCCATATTTTTCTTTCCTCATTGATGTCAGTGAGTTTTCAGAGCCTTGCTGAAGTTGCTGAACATCTCACTGTCTCCTCTTATCCGCTTTGACAAACTATCTGACCAGGATTTTTGTATTTCATCAAGTCAATGTATAATTATGCCTTTTAAACACATTGCATAACAATAACCAATAGTGGTTGATGACTTCTTTTTATATTGAGTACAGAGTTAAGCTATAGCTAAGTAAAAAAAATATTCACCTTCTTCACCAATGTTCTTGCTTTGTTGGCAAGCTTTTCTGACTGAGGCAACTCCATTGCTTCCCTCTAGATATGTAAGAAGTCACAGTAATATCAAAATGCTAAGTTATTGTTTTAAGTTAATGGAAGATCCATTTCTTCCCTTGGTGTAAATACAGTCTGACCTCCTTCAAAGTGTAGGAGCAAAATTCCCTTTAAAAAACCCTAAGAAAAAAAAAAGATAACATTCTTCTGGAAAGTAAACAGCTGTTGGATGGACACATATCAAAGGCCAGTTAGAAAAGCACTTTTCCTGTTAGAAATGCAAGTTGTCCAGGAGTTGGTTTATAGTGCAAAGGGTTGTGCTAGGATGGGAATTGCTCTAACATTGGCCTAACACTAACGTTAAACACTTGTATTTGCAGTATTTTCAGAGAACTGGAAAGAAAGGCATCAGACTACATCCAATTGCATTTATATAAAGATATCATTATTTACTTTTTTTTAAATAACTTGGTTACTCAGTTAATTCCATGCTCATTAAAAAGCACAAACCAAATGCTGAAAAGAGAAACAGCAGCAAACTCGTCTTTTCCCATGGGGCTCTTGACAAAGAGCTTAACTTTGACCTGAAGGCCCTTTTCCTGCTGGGACCAAGAGCAGCAGATCTCAGCCTTCTTCCAGAAAGTACTTGCCTTCTAGTCTTTGTCAGATATAAGCTGCCCACTGACAAGTTTCCGTAGCCCTGAAACCACACAACAGCAAGAGCTAAAAAACTGGGATTATTTTCATAGAATCATAGAATCAGTTTGGTTGGAAGAGACCCTTGGGATCATTGAGTCCAACCATCTGCCCTACTCTACAAAGTTCTCCCCTACACCATATCACCCAACACCCCATCTAATCAACTCTGAAACACATTCAGGGATGGTGACTCCACCCCCTCTCTGGGCAGCCCATTCCAGTGTCTGACCACTCCTTCGGGGAAGAATTTTTTCCTAATGTCCAGCCTAACCCTACCCTGCTGCAGCTTGCAGCCATTCCCTCTTGTCCTGTCGCTAATTGCCCGTGAGAAGAGACCAGCACCAACCTCTCTACAATGCCCTTTCAAGCAGTTGTAGAGAGTGATGAGGTCTCCCCTCAGCCTCCTCTTCCTCAATCTAAACAGTCCCAGCTCCCTCAATCAATTCTCATAAGCCTTATTCTCCAGGCCCTTCACCAGTTTTGTTGCCCTCCTCTGTACTCGCTCCAGCACCTCCAGATCTCTCTTGTGTTGAGGTGCCCAGAACTGGACACAGTACTCAAGGTGTGGCCTCACCAGTGCTGAGTACAGGGATTTTCTATAAAAATTCAAGTCCTTTCCTCAGGTTACCACATGTACTCTTAGATTTTTGTTGTGAATCAAATTTGGGGGTTATATTAATTCAAAACTCATAAGTAATTAAAAATACCTTACATCCTTATAATGCTTGAGATAGAGCAGTGATGAAAGATTCCCTATTGCAAAAACTGCTCAGTCTCCCCTTGACTTCCAAAATATAAAACATGGACAAATCCTTTTGCTTCACACTTGTCAATCTCCTTCCTGTATGAGCAACATTCATTCTTTTAACTTCTTAAAGCTCACAGGCAGCATATGTGTGTGACCAATGGATAAGTATGTCACAGTGAAGCATCACACTGTCCTTTTAGAAATACTGATTAAAATCTTACAGCATCTCATTCATTATAAAAGTCATGGTGATTTTTTTAAATAAGTGTCTTGATTATGGATGAATGTAGGGATGGGGATGTAGGAGATGTAGGAGAAGCAGGATGACTGCTGTAAGGAAGAATGGAACAGAGTATCAGTGCTGGCTGCTGAGCCCATCAACGTTCCACAGGTACACACATATCCTTCACCGAATTGAAAGGTCTGAGAATGAAAGAAAGTTAATGGAGCTCCTGGGAGGTTGATGTGAGAAGTGAAGGTGCACTAGGACACAAGTGGGAATAAGCTCCATCTTTGTAGAGGAGTGAAGCCAAACTAAATGAACATGGATAAAGATGAAAATTCAAGCATAGATTCAATAAAATCTTAATCTGAGCTTCCAGTTTTGTCAATAACTCAGTGTCTTGGCTTTATTTCTCCAGTTGTAGAAAATCTCTTCTGTGTTTTCATGGGTGAACAAGGTAAAGGGAAGCAGATAACAGTCATCTTTTCTTTTTTATTCTATGTATGTAGCATGAATACAATCACCATTGTCCGGGAAATAGGCAAAGAAAAATGAGCCTAATTCACTGAGGCGACTGTAAGATCACAACACACAACATTCATATGTACACACAAACACACGTACACACTGCTGCTTACCAAGGCATGAGCCGGCCAATTTTTGTCCATCTACTTTTGCTAATAAAAAAGCCAGCAACAGGATCAGCAAGTGCACCTGAGGCCTTGCCAATGAACAGCACCAGAGAGGCATGAAACGGAGTAATCTGAAAGAACAGACAGAATTACTGTAAACAAGAGCCATTGTTTCACAACACAATGAAACAGCATAAAGCAACTTTCCAGAAAAAAAAACCCTGAGTGTTTTAAAAAATAACAACAGTTCATTTATAAAACATGTTTGCTGCTGTCATAGAAATTACTATTGGTTGCCCGTGACAAATAAAATGAGACACTGGGACAGGCACTATGCAAGAAGAGATTAGAGGGGAAAAGTACAAGGAAGGAGAGATTATGGGTATGTTTAGAACTAGGAATGTGAGTCAGTCAAGCAGCAGACTGAAGTCTTTGTTTATGTCACAAAAACTNGTAGGGATGGGGATGTAGGAGATGTAGGAGAAGCAGGATGACTGATGTAAGGAAGAATGGAACAGAGTATCAGTGCTGGCTGCTGAGCCCATCAACGTTCCACAGGTACACACATATCCTTCACCGAATTGAAAGGTCTGAGAATGAAAGAAAGTTAATGGAGCTCCTGGGAGGTTGATGTGAGAAGTGAAGGTGCACTAGGACACAAGTGGGAATAAGCTCCATCTTTGTAGAGGAGTGAAGCCAAACTAAATGAACATGGATAAAGATGAAAATTCAAGCACAGACTCAATAAAATCTTAATCTGAGCTTCCAGTTTTGTCAATAACTCAGTGTCTTGGCTTTATTTCTCCAGTTGTAGAAAATCTCTTCTGTGTTTTCATGGGTGAACAAGGTAAAGGGAAGCAGATAACAGTCATCTTTTCTTTTTTATTCTATGTATGTAGCATGAATACAATCACCATTGTCCGGGAAATAGGCAAAGAAAAATGAGCCTAATTCACTGAGGCGACTGTAAGATCACAACACACAACATTCATATGTACACACAAACACACGTACACACTGCTGCTTACCAAGGCATGAGCCGGCCAATTTTTGTCCATCTACTTTTGCTAATAAAAAAGCCAGCAACAGGATCAGCAAGTGCACCTGAGGCCTTGCCAATGAACAGCACCAGAGAGGCATGAAACGGAGTAATCTGAAAGAACAGACAGAATTACTGTAAACAAGAGCCATTGTTTCACAACACAATGAAACAGCATAAAGCAACTTTCCAGAAAAAAAAACCCTGAGTGTTTTAAAAAATAACAACAGTTCATTTATAAAACATGTTTGCTGCTGTCATAGAAATTACTATTGGTTGCCCGTGACAAATAAAATGAGACACTGGGACAGGCACTATGCAAGAAGAGATTAGAGGGGAAAAGTACAAGGAAGGAGAGATTATGGGTATGTTTAGAACTAGGAATGTGAGTCAGTCAAGCAGCAGACTGAAGTCTTTGTTTATGTCACAAAAACTGTAATCATCCCCTCACTTAGTTCCCTACACAGACTCATTTCCCCGTATCCTTATCTTGACCTGATGTAGAAAAAAGCAAGGGGAGCTGCTTACATGCATTCATGCTTTTGCATCTCCTGAGATTACCAGCGAGGCTGCCAGCCGGTGGCACGTGTCTGTGGAAGAGGTTGTAGCACAACAAACTTCATCTACTCAGAACTGAACTGTGACAACTGAACTGCATGAGGCACATCTGTTCAAATCAAAGTTGCCAGCGCATATCCAACCATTTTTCACTTGAAAAATGTTCACACATTACACAAGAATAAAATGGCCAAGTAGAAAAACCTTTGAAGTTAACCCAGAAGGGCCGTACTTAAGTGCCAATACAGAAATACAGTTTATCCCAGGCCTGTAATCTGAGGTGGTGGAGCAGGTCGAGAGAAGGGCAATGTAACTGGTGAGGGGTCTCAAGAATACCTCTTATGCAGAGAGGCTGAGGGAACTGGGGTTCACCCTGGAGAAAAGGATGCTGAGGGGAGACCTCGCTCTCTACAACTCCCTGAAAAGAGGTTGTAGAGAGGTGGGGGTTGGTTTCTTCTCCCAAGGCACAGGCAATAGGACAAGAGGAAACAGCCTCAAGTTGCACCAGGGGAAGTTTAGGATGGATATTAGGAAAAATTTTTACACTGAAAGGGCTATCAAGCCTTGGAATGGGCTGCCCAGGGAAGTGGGTGAGGCACCATCCCTGGAGGTATTTAGAAGACAGGCTGACGTAGTGCTCAGTGACATGGTTCAGTGTTGGTATTTTATCAGAGTTAGGTTGATGGTTGGACTAGAAGATCTTAAAGGTCCCTTCCAACCTAGACAATTCTATGATTTTAATGTAGTTATTTTTCTTGGGAACTTGTATCACACAATGTTTAAAAAAGTGGATTCTTTGAGTGGGTTCAGTGACCATTGGGACCCCAGCAGTTGGCTGATGTTCACCTTGCCCACCTTTGCTGAATTGTGCCCTCCCACAGCCAGAGTGGCAAGTAGCCCACCAGTCCTGCAGCAGACTTGCCAAGGGGGCTGCAATGTAATTGCTCAGAAGTCACTACCACTTCTCAAGAGACAAGGCAGCCTAAACAAGAACAGCAGTCAGAAAGATACAGGGGTGGAACTACTGCAGTTATGTGGGGACCTTCAGATTAGGTGGGTTTTGTGTTGGTATTTTGTTCAGATAACTTGAATAGACAGAAAGGAAGTAGATATTAGATAAGCAGAGGTGGAAGGAGTCCCTGAGGAAAATGAAAACCTCTCTTTATTAGAAGTGGACTGTGCATAGTCGCCCTGTCTTCACCATTGGTATGTGCTTATACATATCCTCTGGCTGCATTTTCTTAGCTGCCTAAATCTACAGAGTGTCAGCACCAATGCCAGAAAATTCTCATTGTTAATAAAATAGAAGATAAAATATGCTAAATTCACTCATTTCAAAAGGAATAAAGAACAGGATCCTATTATCAGAGGCTTTGGTGCTTTCTAGTTATTTACTCAAGGATTCTGTGTGGCTTGGAGTTATATTTATATGTCTGTAGCTTATACTTTAGTCTGTAGTTTAGGTGGAACATGGAATTCAAATGTAAGCTACAGAAAGTGAATATAAAAGTCATTTTGTTATGAAGGATATAGATTATGTATGAAAGATCATACCTAGAAATTTCAGTCTCTCAAAGAGCTACAACAGTCATACCCTCTAAGGGGGGAAGACTTAAATCCAGGAAGGGACTGTAAAATTACATGCTCTCCCCTGAAAATGTGTGGAAAAACCCACATGATTTTAGAGCTGTTTTTCAGGCCTCGAAATAAATCCTGTCCCTGCAGTATGACTTCAGAGAGCAAACTAAACCATCAAGGAACAAATAATTAAGCCCCTTAATGAAGTAGAAAGCGTATCGTTATAAACACTTAGCAAAATTATTGGGTTTCACTAGGAGCTTTTTAACAAAATTATTATTATTATTATGTCATTAATTTAGGAAGTGCCCAAAGATGTGAGAATGGTACCTCAGATTTCTGGACACTCTACACAAGCACATAAAGAAATAAACAGTCCCTAGCTTCAAGAATTTTCAACTTCTAGGATAAGCAAAGAGTGGGAAAATTCCCGTATCTATAAGCACCCTGGGAAAATTGTATTAGTGTCTTTCTCATTCAGTTCATGCTTCATCATCCCCAATGGCTTGAATTGCCAACCTTGATGTAAGTGTGAAACAGCTGTAAGTCAGGGCTGCATCCACCTCCCTGCTGCATCTCCAAGTTCCACCTCCAGCTCCTCAGACTCCACACCAGCACTTGATATCTTTGTCACTGCTATCAAAACTGGCCCCTTTTCTACATCTTGTGACTTTGATCTCAACAGGACACTCAAGATCGCGGTTTTACATTCCAGTCCTGTATTGCCAATTTTATCAAGTATGTCACATCTCTGCTTCTGACAGAAAACCATAAACCCAATCTTTTGGCCACCTCCACTCTCCCAGTCATGAAATCCCATCTTTCTATGCCTTAAATAGCAAATGGATAACAATAAGTGACCCAGAACCTCCTGTTCTTTCCAGCAAACAAAAGCAGTCATCAGCGCTGAAAGCCACTGAAGTAGTTTCAGCTACAGCTGTTCTCACAGTCAATGCAGTTTGGCCTCATTTCCCTAAAATCCTTTTTTCTATCCTTTATCTAACTTTCCCACCTAGTTACCACGCAGCTATACAAGACAAGCCAAACTAGTAAAAAATGCTTATGGATTGATTTTGTTGTTGTTTCTCTGCTGTCCTGAAACCTCACTGGAAAGTCAGATGAATGGGATGACTCGCTCTTCTTTGTTTTACCAGGTCTGCTTCTGCACCAGAAAGTCACAGACTGGAACTTTCAGGAAAGACCACTCAGCTTTCTTTGCAATTAAATTATCCCAGGCAAGCCACATCAAATTCATGTGAAATTATGTTGACTACTGGGTGCCACTGCAATGATTTTTAACTAAACCAAATGAACAAAGCTTCACAGCCTCAACATGATGCTATTAATGTTTCAGACATCTCATAAATTACACTTTCTGACTATTGACACTGCTTTTTCTTGTGTCTGCAAGTGCGTGAGCTCTACAGTACCTTAATCCCCACTAATACCCAAATTAAAAGTAAAAAATGGCCACTTTAAGACAGAAAGGAAAGCAGTGAAAAAAGAAAAAATTATTTCTGAACAAGTTTGTGCAGTTTCTGGGATGCTGAACAGTTAGAGGCAATGATAGCAAGACAATTTAAAAGCTTTATAAGTGAATTCACCTCTTATCATTGTTGACAACATCAGAGTTGAGGTAAGGCTGCAGTCTGTAAGGGTTTCCTGTGTTACTTACATGGGCTATATCCAGCAGGTAGATCTGTAGGAAGAAAGCAGCAGCACTTCCTGCCATTTGATTTGGGGCACCTCCTATGGCATAGCACAATTTGCCACAAATCGAGAGCCTGTATTCCTGTTCAAGATGAAGCAGAACCAACAATGAGAAAAGTCAAGACACAGAAGTTAAAAGCTACAGAAGGCATAAGGTTAAAGTCTAAGGTTAACACCAGATTCGAGTATTAGCTTCACCAGATTCCACTAATAAATCCATTTGCCCTCAACCTCTATCATCAACAGGCATTTGGATGCTCATGGCTTTGATTTTTAAATGGTTTTGTTCTTTAATTCAACCCCTAAAACCAGATTACAGTGTTCCTTCAAGGGAATCTGGGCTTACCTAGGCTTCTCACAAGCTAATAACAAGTCTACAAACGAGCAAGAAGCAGCAAAGAGTTGCAAATATTGTTACACTATTTTCTGAGCTTAGCTCAGAATGTTTCATTCAGATTTTTTTTAAGGTTGAAAACTTTTTCACTTAAAAAAATAATTTACTACATTAAACTTTCAGACCATAATAATTGATATATACTACTGTACCATAGTAACTGCACAACGTTAATACAAGAAAAGTTCCAGTCAAATACAGACTGAATAGATTCCAAACATTTGTGCTCTGTTCTTAGTTTGGCACAAAATGCTGGTGTGAACCTGGCAAAGTCACAGGAGTTGTGTTCCTTTTGACTTGACTTCCCTGTATCTTTTATGAAAGCTGGCATGATAGGAAAAGTGATTTGGGGGCCCAAGTCCTCTTTAGGAAGTCTTCTACGTCACTCTAGGCATGTTTAAAAAGTTTTGCAAACCAGTGCTCTCTCCCTTTTGAGGTTTGAAAAGTACGGTAAGCATCCAAGAATATTCCCTAATAAGAGTAAGATAAAGGCTGACAATAAGGCTTCATAACGGTAATTAAAAGATAAAAGATGCAGAGTCTAATAGAAATTCTAATGAAGAACACTGTTTTCCAATAGTAAAATTTCCAGAACACTGGAAAGCCTTTAAAAAAGTCTTGAAACTTAATTTAATGCCATAAAATTCAAAGTACAGAAAGCAAATGACTCTTCGTTGATCTTGTATTCCTTTCAAAGGGTCACCATGTGCAACCCAACTCTAGAATTTAGCTTTCAATCCCTCTTTAAAGATTGCTGTCAGCAGGAACCAGGAAACATGAAGAGGAGCAGCAGTGTTAATCCTGGGTCTGCCCTCTCTCTGAACTGACTACACAAGCCCTTAATTCTTATATTCGATCAGGATAAAAATAGTGGTATGGTAACGAGATCCACCACAATGATAATATTCCGATACATTACCTAATTTCTGAATATTTTTAAATTCACTAAAAGCCATCATCTTTATTACCTAACAGAATTTTGGTAAGTTTTAGACTTCTAGGCAGTCTTTCATCATCGAATAGTTTTCCTTTGAATTGTTTTATCTGAGCAGGCATGAACAAGCAAACGTGAGTATTGGGTGAGCATTGGGACTCTTCTAGTGTTTTCACAGAGAAAGTCGGGGTGGCATCCCATTACTACACCCAAGTAAAGTGGACATTGTCAGGGCACGGCTGCAAAATGGTATTGTCACAGCAGGCCTCACTTGTACACTGTACTGGCAATTTTCTTCTTCCGAGGGCAAAAAAAAAGAAAGGTTAATGAACACAAGCCAGGTTCATCCAAACAAAATCCTGTTTGATTTGGTAGGATCTTCTAAACACAACAAACAGTCTATATACACATCTGCTGTACAAAGAAACACATGGTTTTTCATACATAAGTCTTATTAAATGTGAGCTTTACTAGAATTATGGGGTCTGTAGAATCTTTGCTTGACCCACACAGAGAGCTCTTCAGTTTTGCTCCAGGGGCTGTGTACTTTTTCACTTTATCACACAGTTTTATTTTTTAACCGTTCCTTTCCCTTAGTCTCACCTCCACCTGCCCAGAAATTAAATTACTTTAAAAAGTTTGTTTTCCTTTGGTAATTTCAAGTCTGATTTCCAAGCACTAGCAAGATGACTTCCAGCTGAAATCAAGAGACATAAACCACTGCTGCATAAATCCTTCATCCTATTACACCCTCAAAACAAGTGAGAAAAACCTTTCAGATCCATAAGACCACTTTCCCACTTGCTCCCTAGTAGCTGTTGCAGAATCACAGGATGACTTGAGTTGGAAGGGACCTTTAAAGTTCATCTGGTCCAAGAACCCTGCCATGGGCAGGGACATCTTTCATTAGAGCAGGTTGCTCAAAGCCCCATCCAGTCCAGCCTTGAACATCCCACATGCCCTTGTGGGGCATCCACAACTTCTCCGGGCAACCTGTTCCAGTGTTTCACCATCTTCATAGTAAAAATTTCTTATGTCCCTCTTTCAGTTGAAAAACATTGCCCCTTTGAATAGCTCTTACCACAATAACACAGAAAAAGCAAATGCCTCTATACAATATGCATGATTCCAAAATGTTTTTATAACAACAAAGAATGTCAAGTTCTTCAGAATTAGTCTAGTTTAAGTTGTGGTACAGGAAACAGTCAACCAAGATCTAAAGTTACAGGCTGTAGGCAGTACTCCTCTCTTTACATCAGTTTCACGGTTTGAAAATTTTAAATCTTAATACATACTTTTTAAAAAGTCACTGTGATTCCACAGACCCCCAGGATGCTGCTCAACTACTTTCTGAACCACACTTCCACATCACCTTGAAGCAAAATTAACGCTTTGGTTGCAGCAGTAATTAAGTTTTCACTAAATTTTGTTTATGGGTGTTATTTTCAGAATAAAACAAGCTGTTCAGGTAGACACAGCATATAGAGGTGTCCTGTTCAGTCAACCACAGAAAGTGCTGGGAATCAGCAGTTCGTGAGCTTCCTGAAATGGATGTTACTGTTCAACACCTGTTTGCCTTTTATTTTGCCCAATTACTTTTGGAATCTATTCCTATGTTAAGCTGTAATACACCACAGCAACTCTACATGTGAATAGCACATACCATGAAAGGAAATGTCACTGTGTTAACGGTAGATCTGCTGCCTGGTAATTTCATGGAGTGCCCCTGAGTTTCTCTCTGCTGAGAAATAATCATTCAGACTCTACATTGTGGTGTCTCCTTCCAAAAGGCTTTCCTATTGAAGTTAAATGGTAATCACTGTGTTCTCTACCTTGGTATCCTATGAGACAGTGGTAAAAATTAGGTAGGTCTCTGAACCAGTAAAACGGAAACATTTCCTTCTTCCTAACTCCCTGGGCTTGCAGTTAAGAGTAGAAAAGATACAGGTGGCAGTTGTTTGTTACAGGATCTCGGGCAATTAGTCCCCCTGCCTTGGTTGGGTTTAGATGATATTGCTAGTAATGACACCAGAAAACGTCTTGAGAAGGATAACATCACACTTGTGCAGAGCAGTGTGACCGACGGCAGTGCACTGGTGATGGGCAGCTAACAAGATTCTTCTCTTGAGGCTGAATTTCCTCCCCCTCTGCATTGCCTCCTCAAGCACAGAAATGGCTTGATTTCTGTGAAAATCAGTGAAAGCTTGTTCACCTGTGTAAGTTTGTCAGTGAGCTTAAAGTACTCCAAACACACACCGGAGACCTGAATGTGCAGGCAGTGGTCAAACAGTGAATAAAATACAAAGTATTTACAATGAAAATTTTAAGACCCTTGTGGAGTAGTTGAATGTCAACACCTAATTACAAGGTTTAGAAGAAAGCTGAGAGGATGGGGTGCGACATAAGACAGAGGAAGGTCAGATTAAGTTATAATCCTTTTTTGTCCTCAGTTTAGCTTGACAATTTTTTACTTATACATGTCTCTGTCAAACCAAAGTTAGTTGTGGTTCAAGGTAAACTAAGAAAGTGTAATTTCTGAGAGATCTTATTATACTCCTTAAATAGAAGGGTAAGTTTAACATTGTTACAGAAAATTAATGTCTCATACACTGTAGTTCCTTCATTTTTAATTGTCTTGTAAGTTAAAACTATACCTCTCATTGCTTGTAATTTTTCCATTCCCCAACAGAACTGAAATTGAATACAGCGTTTATAATGGATCCTCTTATTTCTAAATAAAGTATTTAAGCACATTGAAAAAACCAACTCTTTGGAACTGTGTGAAGATACTGCATGAACATTATAGGCACAGGGAGCTGCTGCATTTTGTCCTAAACTATTCGTTATCAGTTGAGTCCAGAACTGAACCAACAAGTAATTTAAAAGCAGTAAGAAGAGAGAGCGAAACCTGTGACTCAAAGATAAAAGCTGGTCTAGGTTTATCTGAGAAAGAATGAAAATACAGCTAATGAGGAGCAGCTTTTGAGTCAGCTTTTCTTTCAATGTAGAATTAACACTGGTAATGTTTCTGTTCTAAGGGACCACACAACCACCTCTTAAAAGCGTGAGTGTGACAGTCACAGGTGGGATGCCAAGTCCCTCACAAACGAGTATCTAGAGGACTCTTTTCAGGTTTCTCAGTGCCATCAGCCCACCCCTGAGTGGAAGAAACAACAGGAGCAGGGCTTGGGTGCAGACACCTAAAATGGCCCATGAACACGGCAGGGTACAGTGGTGCTTCCCAGGATATTCTTCCAGCTGCTGGCAATGTAGAGCCAAGGGGGTCTCTGAGCCAAAGGTGGCACATCTCTGTTCAAAATCTTCGGATTTCTCCTGTGAATTCACCCAAATGCTTTCCAAACACAAAAATTCAAGCCAGAACAGGGTGTGCCCACAGCATCTGATGAGCTCCCGGGGTTGAACACCTTCCACCACATCGTGAAAGGCAATTCCAGCCCCTCCGTTTTGAGGCTGCCCTGTCCCCGTTTCACCAGACGCCCCCCTCAAGAGCCATGGAGGCAAAGGGAGTCCTCACTCACCCTTTACCTGCCTCTCCACCCCTGTCTTGGCAGGCACCGAATCCAAAGAGACAGATTTGATAATTCTCTCCATCAGGCAGTGAGTAGTAGATGAGGCTTCCTGAGGAGAGTGACCCTCCCGCCCCTCTCCTCCACAGACCCCCCCGTCTGCCTTGGTCCAAAAGAGCCCCAAGAGGGGACAGAAAGTGGAAAGAGAATTAACTTTTTCTCCTTTCACCGCAGCGGAGAGTAAATACCACACAGTGCAGTGCACTCAAGGGACAACATCAGAGTTACACGGTGCTTCTTGGGCTGGCAGTAAGGATTTAAGGGCACCACAGAAGATAGGGCACCAGCAAGTTCAGGCTGCCCCAAACCCCCCGAGAGTGCTCACCCCCTTCCCTGTGACCCACCGAAATTAAGCCCCAGCACGCCGGAGCGGGAGGGGGCGGGTGAGACCCCAGCCCCGCTCTCACCCCGGGACTGCGGCCGATGGGCTCCTCAAGCCGCCTTTCGCCCTCCCCAGCACCTTACCTCCTCCTCCGGTTGCTGCGGGGTGTCCTTGGCAGCCCCCGCCATGGCAGAGCGAGGGGACAGCCCAGCCCAGCCCCGTCCGACACCTGTGAGCCCGGGGCGGGGCGGCCGAGGGACGGAGAGGGACAGCGGGTGGTGACCTCCCCTCCCCGCCCTGAAGGGGCAGAGGCGCTATCGCTGCCCTCCAGGCTCGGGAGAGGGTATTCCCCGCCAGAGGAGCCCTCTCCCCGCCCCGGGGAGCCAGGTCCCCCGCGGGCGGCAGAACACCCCCTCACTCTCCGTCCCTCCATACCGCTTCCACTGCGGACAGGAGCGGGGCAGCTCCCGCCGGCGATAAGAGCGACGCTTCCAGCGCTCTTTCCTGCGGGAACTGGAGCGGGAGCCGTCCGTGAGATAAAATCCCGGCTTTATTGCACTGGAAGCCTGCTAATAACCAGCCTGACCGCCCAGGGACCGGCCGCCCTGCCTGTCCCCTCACAGGGACCCACCTCACCCCACACCGAGGGGTCCATGAGGTAAAGGTTTCTGGGGCTGTTTTCAGCCCCGAACTCTAAAAATACCAGCTTTGTCCTTTTGAAGAGATGCACTGTTGTCTTAACTGTTCATATGAATTTATATCCATGCCAGTCACCTGGACACGAGATGACACAAAACCCATGCCTGACCCGTACGCACGCTGTGGGAAGAGCTGCCACCACCCTCAAAGGCCCCTGAGCCAACACCATTACTGGGGCAATACAAGTTCCACCACCACCATCCTCACTGCCCACAGGAAAATGGTCCTGCAATCACACTCTGCCTCAGAGGAAAAAAAAATAATATTAAATTTTTAAGTACAACTTCTTTCAACAGGGAGACAGGCTGAGAGAAGAGGGTTTAAACCAACAAGAACAGGAGGACTGAGTGATGTGCTCGTCTGGGGAAGATGATGTACACTAGATTCAAGTGATCAGAACTGACTGATTCAAAGAGCTCTGCCATTGACAGGGTGACTTGGTGGGTCCTGGACAGTCACTGCGAATTATGCCATCAAGTACTGACACACAAATCCTGTGCAAACTCATCTGACAAGAATAATTACAGCAAATTTGCAAAGCTCTGAATAAACAACGCATTAAAGTGTTTTCTTAAATACAGATCTTCAAGGCAAAACTGAAATTGTGGCCATATCAAGGGCCTGTTGAAAACTCTCTGGAGGTTTTAGGCTCCAAGGGGTTCCTTAAAGGCTGAGGCCAGTCAGGCTTAGAACCCGAGGTGGACTGCTCTGTGACTGATCCCCAGGATGTATTTTGTTCTAAAATACTCCGCTGGATACAAGGTAGGCATGTAACATTTAAATTCAACGTTTTATTTCTTCATTTTCTCTTCACACTATGTCCTCATAATAAGTTAAATCTTGTTACCTGCATTTCTTCACAAAGGGAAAAAATAACCCAACAGAAAGCATTTCCTTTCTTTGATCTTTTGTGGGCTATTTACATTTTGCTATAAATTATGTTAATACACAGGCTTTACTCAAAACAGCACAGGCTTGTGAGGAAACAATGAATAACTGATAGCATTTGTGTGTTTCACAAACTCAGGCATTGATCAAGCAAGTTTTACTGTTGTTTGACCAATGCACAATAGCTGTCTACAGCGCTGAGTAAGAGATTAGGCTGCCCAGACACTACAGGTAGCTAATCAGTCTTTACAAATTGACCGAAACCAATTAGGTTTAGAAGAGCCCCGTATTCATTCTGAAGAGGTTCTCCAAATCAGGAACTAAGTTACCCAATCACAGCCCGGTGCCTTTTTTGTTTTTAAAGGCACCTTCTAGTCTAACATGGGATTAGTATAGCCAGCATCACTCTTGGCTTCTTAAAGACTTGCTCTCATTTTGTCCTGAGGATCATGTCACTTCCAAACTGCAGATACACTCAAGCACACCAAAGCTTTAGCCAGAAACAGCCCATTTCAGCAGAACACAATATATAGCCAGACAGCATCAAGCTATACAGTCGCTTAAAATACTGCTGGCAGACATGAATTAACATTGAAACACTAAATACTTCCTGCTCCTTTCCAAAAAAAAAACCTTATTGTGATAACAAGCGAAATGGATTTACCTACCTTAAAACTTAATACCCTCCCCACTTCAATTTCAATCAATCTTAGACTAATTAATTATTTGAATTTCTATGTTGCAAATGCAGGCAGAGTATACTGCTACTGTGACGTTTCATGCACCTTTTAGGTAAGAACACCTGGGCTTACAATCAAGCATGTGTGGTTTTCCAACACTTAGTTTGACATTAAGACAAATTCAAAAAGCACCAATTAATCAAATTCACTGTTCAGGAAGTTCTGCAAACTGAAGGTTGGATCTGTGTCTGCAGGTGACTTCTCCCTTCAGTTTTACTACTGGATTTGTCTGCACATTTCTTCCTACCACTAGAGATCTGGTAGGCTTTTCAGATAGTAGAGGAGTCAATGCAAGAGCAAAGAAAATTTAATGGCATTATTTGCAACAAAAACCTGAATGACACAGTAGCACATCAAGTTTACAGCATTGAAAACAGTTAACTGCACAGTCTGCAGAGATTTGTTTTCTGAATACACTGAATGGGTGTTTGTGCTGTTGACTCATTTCACTGTCCCCAAACAGACCAGGAGAGACGCTGAAGCCAGTTTTACATCCCTGGGAAGGAAGGAAGTGCATCCCTAGTCTGAAGCAACAGCTTTTAGACAGAATTCAAGTCACTCCAGTCATTTTCTACTTAGAACAAAACCAGGAAACCCCAAACCCTTAGCAGTGCAAGCCCCAAACCTCACCATTTGTGCAGGCAGCACAAACTAGTCAGCGCTCATTGAAGGGCCCAGGATAAGTCTTTATCTGGAGACCCTAGTCCCATTCACAAACCCACATGCTACCCAGCAAACACAGTACAAAAATATTTAGTCTTTACATTGATTTCTCCTTTAGCAAAACAGGGAATTGTTGGCTACAAATTTTCTGCTTCAAGTACATAAAGAGCAAAATAAAAGATTGAGATGGAAACGAAGCAGAGAGGGAAGGAACCTCCGTTTCCAAATCAGAATTTTCAACATCTTTGAAACGTGGCCACATGCAATTAGTGTCTCAATCAGCTGGCCAGCTCAGGACAAAAATAACTGCATCCCTCTAAGCCATTATTCCTGTACCCAGAAAAGAAGTGTTTGTGTGACAAAGCTAAATGTGGATTTCTATCTTAATGAGTTAGGTAGTTTAACATCACCCAATCTGCAAGACACCCGTAGCAGCACAAGAAAGGCAGAAACCACTTCAATCATTGGTAATAACAATTCCTCCAGAGCTTATTTTGAGGCACTTCATATGCAGTATGCACCAGACTACCTCACTTCTATCTTCTCACACATGCACCTACCCCCATGTGAAGACCTGATAGAACGTTACACTGCAGATCTTATGATGAAAGTTCGATCCTGAAGATACTGATATTGCAGAGTTTCAAGTTAGTGAAGAGTTCAAAAGTGAACTTCCCTGCAGAAACACTTGCCTAAAAGTTACTGTAAGAAGAATGCAAACTGTAGCAGCTTACACCAAAATGTAAGTGAAAACAAACAGTTCAGTTTCACTTTAGTCCAAAGTGCAAAAATAAATACTATTTTTCCCTAAAAGGTGCTATCAGTAGTAATTAAGTCTCAGATAACTGTTCTGCCTAAAGACACTCATTAAAGAACTAACGGGCTTTCTACCTAAGGAAACTCTAAGGATGGTCTGTAGTAGTTACCTCTGCTATGTCGTATAGCCAGGCTCTGACCATTAAATTTAGTTGACAATACTTCTATCAGAGCAGAGGACAGCACAGCACACACTTTGCTCTCTAAGAGCACAGTACATGAGGATGAGATCCAGATATTGCTGGTTAAATTTTTGGTTTTCTCTAGTTCCACCTGCATGTAGTTTTTGGCAATTTAAAAGCTAATTTGATCTCGCAGTTCTGATAGCGTTTTTTGGCTCGTTCTTGAGCTGTCCATTAGGTGTAGCAGCAGTTTTATAGTCATTGTCAGGAGCTTTTATCACTAAGAGTCTGAAAGGTTCAGTTGTTTTCCGAAGTCTTTGAACAACAACAGCATTTTGCAACTTGGCTTCCTCTAGCGTGAGCGTCTCGTCTCGCAGCTCTCGAAGTGGCAGCGAAGTAGTCAGTGTGAAGGGAACACTTCCCTCTGATCCTTGATATTTTGTTATGAAGTCCCTGACATGGCTTATCCTGAGAAGAAAAAAAGAAAACTCTGCATCAGAACAGTCCAATCCCAACACACATCCCAATCCCAGTATACACAACACAGCCACCATGAGAAGAGAACGAGACACTCCATGTAATAGCTGATGGCATAGAAATGGAGGAACACAGACAGGATGGTATCCTGAAGTGCCTGATCCACTGGGAAGGCAAGGACCAGGGTTTGCATGCTCTGAGAGCAATCCCAAGAGAAAAAATGACAAGTATCTTACTTGGAGCACTCAAAGGCTTCGCTATGGCTCAGATGGTAGTTCCACAAGTCTACCATTTCTTAACCAGCTGGTGGAGCTCTTACCTGAGGTTTCTGTAGCCAAGAGCTAGTATAAGGATGCCTCCAGTGAGTGGCACATGTATCAGAACCATAGTAATAATAATGAAAGATGGTTTGCAGAAGTTGTCTAGACAGCTTATGAGTTAACTAGGTCTAAATATAGTCTCCTTCTGCTAAAGCAGGTGCAGCAGTGAATTCATTATAGATTCAAGCTGCCTGTTAAGGTACAAAGAATCCTGCAACAAGTGAGCAAGACAGAGGCTTTGCTGTGGAAGAATATGGACTGACCAATTTAATTAGAAAATGAAGATGACAGGATACATCCATAGTGGCAAAACAAACACAGTGCCAATGCCCACTCTCTGATGCAGAGACCAACTGAGAGTTGAATGGCAAATTACTGAACTCACCCTTCCTCTCCCCCATGCACTTGGTAGTTCCCCTGGGAACACTCAGTGACCTGAGCTGGCCTTTGAACCCAGCATAGATACTGTGAGAAAATGCTGGCTGGCTTGGGGAAAAGCCATCCTAACAGTTCAGCAGCATAGGGGACCAGGTTTTCGTGCCTTGGCCATACTTAGTAGAGACAGACAATAACAACATCTAATTCCCGTGCATGCAGGCCTCAAGTAAGAGAAAGTACTTGGTTCCCATTTTTTATTTGGGCATACATAATTACTGTATACAGCACAAACATGCTGGTCTCATGGCAAGAGGATATGTTATGATGGAATGTGTATTACAAGCTACTTCAAAAAGAGCATTGCATCAGTAATGCTGTTGTTCCATTTATCTCCTGTTTTTTTTTCCTCTCCAAAAGCACTTAGCAGTTCTTCAAACTGCTATTTGCCAGGAAGACAAAAAGCTTCTAAATATACTTAAATGTGTGAAACCTGGAATAATTAAGATATTAAGCCCTCCAATGAAGTATTTATAATTAAAACAGCAATTGACTCTTCAGCAGTACATGGCAACAGCGTTTCAGTTCATACCTCAGGCCACTAACAATAATAAATTAGCACAAGTTAAAGAAAAAGTTGCAGTCATTAACCTTCAGCTGACGAGCTGTTCTTCTGACCAGCCACAGACATACCCAATTTACTGTTAGTGCAACTCAGGCTGCAGTCAGCCTATGAGCACTTTAAATTGCTTCTCACAGCAGCACAGGAAACATCCACACGTTCCACACGTGACTCTATAGTACTGGACTGATTTCTCAAATTACAAATGTGAGAAAGGCTTCTAAAGACAGTAGTTCTACCATTTTGTGTTAAACAGTTTATCCTACTTTCTCAAAGCTCCTGCATACACACACTGCACTGACACCTTCTGATGTTATCCCCACTTATAAGCTTCTTTGAAAGCCACTGGGTGCATTCTAGTCTGTCCACGCTGACACACAGGTGACAACACCCCCCCCCGCCTGGTGCACTGACTGACCCTCCTAGAGGTTTCTCTGGCTCAACTCTAGCCACATCCTCCAGCACCCGGCTGGGGTTCTGTCTATGCCCAATGACTAGCAGCCTTTGTACTACACAATTTGCTCCAGGTGTACTTACTTTTTGAGAGATCTGTCATCTTAAAAGCTGCGTCCTCCACTAACGAGCAATACATACACCTTAACTTCCACTAACCTGCAAAGCACTCCCTACTACAGTTTCTTCAGAGTTTTCACTGATGCTCAGTTACTTGCTGACTGTTAACATCAGTTCACATTCCTCTTATGTTGCTCTCCTGTCAGCTAAAAGAAAAAGATCTCTCAAAATCTGTAGGGAGGTTTGCTAGCCACAGCTGAACAGCCAATTTGAACTGAACTGAGAAGGTAGATTATTCCCAGGAATCAGAGACTTTATCATGCATACAGACATAAAACAAACAGTTCAGATGCAAATATATATGGACAGTGTTAAAATGAATCTCACCTGTGAGAAACATTGAATTTCTGAATTATCCTTTCCCCATCAGCTAACCAGATCTGGATGTTAGTGATAGGCTCCAACTCATTTAATGCTACTGAAGGCAGGTGTCTTTTGTTGTCAGGCCCCTGATGATCATCTCTTCCTTTAGAGATTACCTTTGGAGTAGCACTGAAAAGAGAAGCCACACGAGGTTACACCTTCCGTGAAGGCATGTAAGCTTGAACCTCCCTCCAGACCTCTGCTTCAGGAGCTTTCTGCTCCGTAACAGGGAGCAGCAATGACCTCTTTTTTCAACAAATATAGGGATACTGACATTAAAGTGTTTTTAACTGCATGCCAATGCTTTATCTTGAAGACTTCAACATGCCAAAAAATTACAGTTCAGTCACGTTAAACATTTTTACAAGATGGAAGGGAACTTCCCTATCAAGGGGTTAAATATGAATACACTGAGATGAAACAGTCTGACAGTTCTTTGTGCATTTTTTTTCTTTGGTACTAATAACACAGGTGAAACATGAAGGGGTTTGAGTACTGAATTTGCATATTCAATGTTAATTTTCACAGTAATGTGATTACAGTAATTCAATTTAACTGAATGTGGTTAGCCTTGATTCAGACCCCAGCATCATCTCTATCAGCTTAGAAGCATTACCCATCTAGCACAGAAATTTACTTAATGTGAAAACCCAAGGCAGCACTTGGAGTTTGGATTTTTTTTCCTAAGGCACTTCTGACAGCTGACCCTACCGTAAGGGCAAAAATCTATAAAATGATTTGACAAATACAGGGACCTCAGTCCACGTGCGTGGTCTTAAAAAAATTATTGGCAAAAATGTTTATTCTGAAGAATTTAGATTCTTTAGAGTTTAGTGCTTCAGGACTACGCTTGCTCAGTGTACACTGTTTAAGTCATCACAAGGCCCGATCCAATGGGCACATCCTCAGCTCAAGTGAGTATAACCAGATGTTTGCTTGCAAAACAACAGCAGTGATTTAAGGAGTTACCATTTCTTCTCTGAGCTCAGCTGTGGTCACTGACTACATGAACACTTCACAGTGCTTTGTAGAAAAGCTTTCTCTTTGCACAGAAAACTGATGAATTACTGCTCCTTGAGAGAGAAGTTGGTAACCAATGGCCATAGAATAAGTCTTAACAATACTACATCTGCTTCGTGGACAAATCCCATCCTTGCATCCTTGTTTTCTTGTACCTGTCTTAGCTTAATGATAAAAGAGAACAGTCACCACCAATTTACTACTGAAACAAAGATGGCTAACAACACAATATACTCAGGCCAATAAAGTCAGAGCCTTAGGCTCAAGTCCTTCTCAGTCTGAGATATTTCAAAAACTCTTATCACCCAGTGCCTAGTTAAGTGCCCTGACTTCTAGACTACTAGCCAGTAGAGGCACTTTTAATTTCTTCCACTGGAACTCTGCAAAAAGAATGAGAATCAAGGACTCTCATTCCTAAGTGAGTGACAACTCACTCACTTAGGAGTGAGTGACNCCTTCTTGAGCGAGAAGTTGGTAACCAATGGCCATAGAATAAGTCTTAACAATACTACATCTGCTTCGTGGACAAATCCCATCCTTGCATCCTTGTGTTCTTGTACCTGTCTTAGCTTAATGATAAAAGAGAAAAGTCACCACCAATTTACTACTGAAACAAAGATGGCTAACAACACAATATACTCAGGCCAATAAAGTCAGAGCCTTAGGCTCAAGTCCTTCTCAGTCTGAGATATTTCAAAAACTCTTATCACCCAGTGCCTAGTTAAGTGCCCTGACTTCTAGACTACTAGCCAGTAGAGGCACTTTTAATTTCTTCCACTGAAACTCTACAAAAAGAATGAGAATCAAGGAATCTCATTCCTAAGTGAGTGATAAGAAATATTCACTGCAATTGGAGGCAGGTGAGAGGCACAGAATTGACTGGTTTGCACTACACAGAAATCGGCTGGGGCACAAGAACTTGGCACCAACAGATTCCAAGAGACACATCTGTAAAATACGCTGGTGCTCCAAGTACAGGAGACTTACTATCCCCCACCTTGCCTCCACTGATTTACCTAGCTCACACCCAGTTTCTGTTCATGCTTAGCCCTCCGAATCTGGAGAAAAAAAACCAAGTCTTGAGCACCAGCAAGATAATGTTAAACAGTCTCAGGATCAGAGTTTAAAAAAAAAAAGTCCAGCTTTCACTGTCTACTTGATGAGTGACATTCTGTTCCAGATTCAGACACTGAGGTATAAGCACTGGTGGGAGCTAGCTGTCCCCAGTAAGCAGGGGCTGAAGAGGTAGTCAATCGTGCAGCTGCCAGGCAACTGGGTTAGCCAGGGCTGAGCTACATTTTAGCCCATCAGTCCCAGCTGTAGTTCAGACAACTGTCTCTAATGGATACAGAATTTGGTGTCACTCTCAAACTGACTTCCCTCACGGTCACATCTCAACATTTCTGGCAGGCACTGCAGATGATTCTTTCTATAGCAACCGTGTGAAAGTGAAGCCAACACGTTAAGCTAAGCTGCAAGGGAAAGAAGATGTATATTCACCAAGGTTTAAAGCATTTCTCTACTTAATAACTTTGCTCTTGCAGAACTGACAGATAAAGCCACCTAGTGGCGGGAGCTTTGACTAAAGCCACAGATGAGGAATCTTAAGTCTCTTACTAGCTTGAGATCAAAGCATTATCACCCCTTTTAAAGGCTTATTCCTTTTATAAGATTATCAAAAGCAGATGCAAACTAAAGATCGAAGAGACCTAAGAGCCTCCTCTCAATTTTCTGAAAAGAAAAAGCCCAAGAGTTAGGTACATGCCTCACACTGACTAATGGTTAAGAAGCTTGACACGCATTTTACCCTGATGAGGTCATAGAGTAAGCCCACTTTGCTACAAGGGATTTCAGTCAATAGTGTAATTAACATGCTTCAGAGGCAGTCTTTATAATGCATTGATAAGCTTAATAGAAAAGTGGGGTTGCAAATCTTGTTACAGTCCCAAACTGTTAAATGTAGCTGAATGGTGGTGGATGGAACAGGATATACCCATTAGTGATATAGGTTCATAAGGTACATTGGAAAAGTCTGATAAACCTCGTTTGTTTCTCCTGTGCAACAAAAGCCAGAGGATCAAGCTCATCTGAGTTACAGCAACAAACATATAATTTCTAGCTCCTCCATTTTCCCTCCAACACAGGTTTTAATGCAGCAGACAACACACCAATTCATAATGGCTCCACCACATTGTCCACCCGTCTGGGAGCACTGGCAGAAAATCTATGGCCTATTAGAATTGTTTATTTGGTTAAGCAGAAGTCTAGCTAGGTCATAAGCTGAACTAAACCATTCAGTCACTTGCTTCTCATTTCTGATTAAGCACACAAATGCAATGGTGGAAAAGGAGTTCTATACATTAAAACTCATCACAGGTCTCAGACAGCACTACTGTAAGAGCTTTGCTGCTGAAGGAGCAGTACATGTGTGCAGTGGACACTCAGTAACATCAGGAGGTGAGCACTGGTTTATGGACTCAGAGCACTCATGGCTCACGTTTCCAACACCAGCAAATATATTTACTCGTCTTTCAAGAAAGGGCTCTGATTGCATAATACTGGCAAGAGTAGGGAAAAAAATAATAATAGAATTTTATCCAGTCCATAAAGAAAAAAAAAAAACAAACAACAAAACAAAACACTGAGCCAGTTGTAGGATGTCTCACTGTACAAGACCAGTCAACCAAAGTTCACAGAATAGCATGTTTCCAGAACTTAACTCGCCTGCTGGGAAGCAAGATCATTACTTGCTGCAGGCATGACAGAGCGTGACAAGCAACTGAACAACCTACCTTTTAGCACTGGTTAGCAGCAGAAACACAGCACACTGGAGATCTTTTTGCTTTTACTATGTACAGGTCTACTAGTAGATAAAATCAGGTTAAGTTCCTGACCCTCATTTGCTCAGGGTTTCGGTGCTACCAAAAGCAAGTCTTGCAGCATCTCATCCATCTCTCGAGGGAAGATTTTCCCTATTGACCGTATCTACTCAAGCATGTAGCAACTGAATAGACTCTGCTGTAGAAACAGATAAAACAGATACTTGCTTCTCTGAGGCAGCCTGGAACCACTCATCCTTTACAGTTACCAATTTCTCACTCTGCACCTATCTTCTTCTCCTGCCTCATCAGTTCCTACCCAGGTCATGCTTTCTCTCAGCCAAACTCAGAGCCCTTTCCCCTTGATCAAAACAAGCTGTTCACCTAAGGTTTCACCACAGTCCAGTAACCCCAGTTGGCAGGTCATTAAGCAGTCCCACCTGTAATGGCTTCCCATAGGCTCCTGGTCACTGAATGTGTTCTGTTCCCTGGACTGAGTTCTGCTCTTAACCAACAAGGGTACGTGAAGCAAATATATCAGGCTGGACCAAGCAAAAATCACAGGGCTCAAACACATGAACTTGCTGGCCTGCCCCTCCACACCAGCCTTCCATAATGCACTACTGTTTGCTTATAAATCAAGTCCAGTTTTAGCATGGTCATTAATGGCTGACCCTCCCCAACCACAAGAGATTCATGGAGTAAAGGAAGAGAGGATGACTGTAACACACTAAAACGCCTTAGTGCTATAAGCATGTGGTTGAACACTGAAGAAATTTAAGAGATTCCAAATTAACCTCTTACATCTACAGTTCCCCTTATGGGATTGTCATACTCCCATCTTCTTACACAACAAACTGCACATGCCCCTTTAAAAGACATTCTTTTCCCTTGAATCACAGAATAGAAGAGTGACAGCCTTTCAGCTGGAAACAGTTCTGCTGATATTGAGACCTTGAAGAAAGCAGGGCAACAGCACCCTGGCTGTATTAGCAGGCACACAGCCAGGAGATTGTGGGAGCCTATTATCATCCACGCAGCACTCATTAGACACACGGAAAGGCTGCATTCAGATTTGGTATCCAAAATAAAAGAAAGATGTTGACAATCTGGAGCAAGTTCCATGGAGGGCCACCATGATGGCCACAGGCTGGAACATTTGCCCTATGAAGAGAGGCTGGAGAGACTTGGAAGAGATGGTGTCAAGGCAGGGGGGGCGAGACAGAGACCTAACAGCAGCCTGCTGTGGTCTACAGGAGGTCTTCAGGAGAAGGGAGCAGACATAAATTGAAACAACAGACATTCAGACTGGACATAAGGAAAAATGTACTTCCCATGAGGACAGTCCAGCACTGAAGCAGGCTGCACAGCTTCCACTCCTGCAGGATTTCAAAGCCAAACTGGGTAAAAGTCTGAGCAACCTCATCTGTCCCCACAGCTGACCATGCTTTGGGCAGGAGCTTGGGTCAGAGAACTCCACAGGTCACTTCCAAGCTGAACTACAAGATCCTTTTCCATAGGTAGAGTTTCTTTCAGCCACTCAATTATAACTCACATCAGACTACTCACCTTCCCAATCTGTAACCAGGTCCAGAAAAGGGATGAAACATTGGCTTTTTCGACAACAAATACACCTTGTCTTTTTTATCTTCCACTTTCACATCTACCTCCTCCTTATCAAAAACTCTGCGTAGCTCAAAAGGCAATTCCCTTAAGAAAAAGAATCAACACAAACCAGATTAATACCCATTCTATGGCATCCTTTCAAGGATGATGCTTTTGAAAAAACCAACTTCACAAGTATTTACTAAGAGTTAAGTGCATGGCATACCAAAAAATTCAAGTCCCTGAACTGCAAATTAGCTATAAAGTGAACAATAATAAATAAAAAAAAAGAAGACATAATTACACAAGTTGTTTTACGATGTTCAAATTTACTCAGCAACTACCACTCAAAAGCACAGGATGTGTAGGAAGCTCAGTCCTGCCATACGTTGCTGCAAAAGGTTCAGTTATTTTATCCCCACCGCAAAACAAGAAGAAAAGAAGACAATTGGCTTTTAAAGAGAAAGAACTGAGTTTAGACACAACATGTTTAATTACAAATAAATATGAATCTCAGCTTTTAAAAATTAGGTCATCACTAACAGCTACACTCTTTGGTGCAGTAGCATCACCTCAGTAATGCTTTCTTTGCATTAAGCAGAACACAACAATGCTTTTGTCTACAAACTCTGATGCAGATACCACATTCTCGGGCTCAGCTGGCACAGGGGCTGGACTAAGTGCTTCTCTACCAGCAATGATTGTGCAGGAACCATCCTGTAATCAGCATCTTCACATGCAAACAGGGGAAGAAAGGTGTTGAACTTTTGAGGTATGCACACAAAGAATGCAAAGGGCTCTACCAGTGCAGCCAGTTGCTATTACAACTAACACAGGTGACAGCCAGAGAGGAGAAATATACTGTAAAATTTATTATTTTTGATGGGCTAGGAAAGTGTGGAAAAGACAAAATATCCAATGGCTTAGTGATTTCACATACTGGAAATAGTATTCTCCATAAAATCATATTCTCCTCTCCATTCACACAGGGTGAGGAAACAGACTACAAATTTAGGGCTCAAAATTACATTGGTTTGTACAGTTAACCTGCTTTTTTAAAGCAGCACTGCAAACAGTGGCAGAAACAAGGATAGCATTCTCATTCCTAACAGGAGGATAAAAGAAAGTGCTATATACGTACAAATGACTGAACTAAGTTTGTACTAGAAGAGAGGTCTGAAATTTATGACTGATCAGAGTTTCTTGGTGTTACATGGAGCAACTGTACCCATTTAAGGCTTTTCATCAATAAAAAGAAAACAAAGGCCATAAAACCAGACACTCTCAACCACCTGTGCAGCGAGTCCGTTAGTCAAAGCACCATTTCAGCAGCAGCTCTTACTGGGCATTCTGATTTATTCTTTATTTTGTTCTGCACCTGCTGTGCCCCCTGCCAGCACTGGCTTTTATCTATTTCATCAGCAACTGTATGACGACTGCAACTGAAAGCCGTATTAAACCTGTTGCTGTTAAAACAGCCATTAGCACTGCAGGAACCGAGACAGGCAGTGGCCCACGCTCCTACAGGGATACTGCAGTGCAGCAAAGCAGCCATGTAAAAAATTTAGAGCATGAACCGAGTGCTATCCAGAGCATGTTACCTCAGGCTGATTAAGGACACAAAACTCACCCTTTTTTAACAGAGTCCAAGAACTGCTGGTTTGCAACATCAGTGTAGTTCCTAAGCTCACCATCATTTACTGTAAACCCATTTTTCCAAAGTTTAATGATTACATCAACCTATAAAGTAAGAACAATTCTTATTATAACACTGACGTAAAACCAGCCTGGTATGCACAAGGGCCCTGTGATTACAAATCATCCCCTCTATGAACTAAAAATACTGAGAGAAGGCTCACTATAATCTGTTTCGGCCCCGTGCCAACAGGCAGAGCAACTGCAAGGGCTAAGTGCCATTTCTAAGTGTCTTGTGTCAGTCAGGGTTAGAAATAAACCTTCCTCCAATCACTTTGCTCTCCTCGATCACGAACACTCCTTCAATTCAGCAGGAGGGCAAAAAAAAGAAATCACCAAAAGAGCTGGAAGATCCCAGCCAGCTGCAACTCTTCAAGAGCTAATTTGAGAGCACACATGCCTGGTGTTGGAACTCCAGCTCCCAGAATAGTCCAGCTGGGAATTTATTAGGGTAAAGCCTTGCTCTGATCATCGCAGAGGATTTCCTGAAAGTAAAGCATTGAGATAATGCATGCAGAAGCCTTTCACTCAGGAAAAGCAGCAAGTATCAGAAAATTTACTTTTGGGCAGTCATATGCTCATGTTACCCTGGAATCCCTGGGTATATTCAAAAACTTGGCCTTAGGCAAGGGAAAAAATAAACTCTCAGTAATTCATTAACTTTGCCAGAGAACGCCTACTAGTTCAAACTGTAGCCTTCACATTGCTCACTGAAATCTCTCCAACATTAACATGGATATTGCATTTTCTTATTTATGCATCGTGCCATTTAAGGAAGCATCAGACCACTCAGGTCTGATCCCTGACATAATGTTGTCTTGAGAGATACTTGACCACCTGTGAAGTATATGCAGCACAGAAAAATGCAGAATTCATCTCAGCTGGAAATTAGGTTGACCTGTGCTTGATAGTACTTGACAATTTTATATCCTTTTTTCCTTTTTGCACAGTTAGATGATGATTTCTACATAAACAGAGAGCACATGCAAACTGCTGAATAAAGTTCCTTCTCTTTTGGTTGGGTTATTTGTCCAAAGGGCATATAGCACTCAGCAGGATTAGATTTCTTTATGCAGCCCTGCGTCCCATGGCATCGATGCACATGGAAGGAGTTCTCGTCATGGGAAGGTGCCTCTACAGTGAACCAGTAGAGAAGTTTAACATGGACTAATTATTCCACACCAATGTCCCATTTAGACATTGCACTGCCACGGAATTCTATTTCAGAACTGAAATTTAAGGTATTGCTTCTGATATTCCTTTTCTCCCAGGCTCAGCTGGGGATCCATGAGCATAATTTCCAGCAATGCCCACTCCAAATTTCTCCTTGACAGCTTTATTCTACATGGCCTTTCCTCTAGCCTCTTCCCAGTCTCTAGAGAATAAAAGCAAAACACGTGCAGGACAGAATCACGGAGATCCACACCCATACTAAACATCCCAGAAGGACAGGCCTGGCTGACCGAGAGGTGGGACACTTCCTACTGCTGTCTGAATTCTGTGAGCATTTTATTACTGATGGACTGGACAGAACTGCCAGACTTCTGGCATTTGTTTCCCAGAGTACTCCTGGAGTGCTATTACGTCAAACCTGAGTATTTTTTTCTTTATCACCCACCTGATTCTTGACTGTAGTTGGGGGCATACATATAGCACCAACCTTCTGAGCTTCTTCAAACAGGCTGTCTACCAAGTAGTCACAGTTTTGTTCCGTACCATTCACGATACGATCGTTGGTTCCTGATTTACACATCCTGCAGAACAAACACATAAGTAAAAGTGATGCCTCACAGGACACATTAGAAGACAAGCAGTTGCCCTAGAAGTTCACTACCAAGAGGCATAAGACATGCTCCTCTGCACCCGGCCTACTCGGTTATTACAAACCAGCAGGTTAACTTTGTCTTGTGCCTTTTCTAGAAACTTCTTATGAGTCTCTAACCGCTCCCACTTGCACTTCAGGAGCACAAGTTAAAGAATGATAACAGAGAAGGTGAATTCATCTATACAGAAGCTTCTAAACTTGCTATCAGAGCAAGAAATGCAAGTTACATATTCATACCTCTAGCTCAGGCCATCAAACGTTTGACTGCACACCCACGAAAGGCCTTCCTTAGAGCACTGAGTGACTTCTTTTGCCGTGATTTTAAAAAGCCATGTAACAAGAACATTGCCCTAGGATTTACTCCCTCATCCCCACTGGAACCTCCCCATTCCCAGCACCACCACCACTGCTGTCTTTGAAAGTACCTTAGAGAAACTCAAGAACTAGTAACTCAATGCGACTTGAGCACCCAGAAGACAGACAATAGAAGACTTCAATGCTATGGAGATTGCCAGGGTATAAAAAGGAGATGCATCAACCACATCTTTTTATAGGCCATTGTATACGTGACAGCTGTTTCTGTTAGATTTTCATCAATCAAAAGGGAGAAATATGCAACCTGAATGAATGATTAACTTTCAGTTTAGGTTGTTTGCATAGTAAGAGGATTATGCAGCTTTCGGTAAACACCGCAGGAGTTATTCCTACTGGAGATTCAGAAAAGGCTATTTTGAGCAATTCAGAAAAAAAAAAATATCCCTGCTCTTGAAAAATAGTCAGTTTTACATAAAACTCTGCATTGAATTCAAGATCAGCAATGCTTACTTGAATGGTAATTGGATGCATTTGCATAAAAAGGCATTGTTTGCAGTGCATCTATGCAACACTAAGAACCCCTGCAGATGAACATCTTTAAACAAAAGAAAAACTCAACATTAAAGAAGAAATTTCAGAAGTGTGATGTCCCCACTTTAGTTTCCTAATAGAACAAAGAAACTTGAAGCTTTAATTTAGGTATTCACTGTGCTTTACCTCAGAGGTAACTGGAAAACCAAAGACCTCCATATGAAATGTAGAGGTGAAGAGTGAGTTAGCAGTTTGTAAGATTGCCTTGCTATTTTAAATAGATCGTTTTACCTCAAACCAGGACATTCTTTACACAGGTTTTTGAGTCTAGGAAACATTCCAGGCATGTGAAAAATCTTTTAGCAAAACAACCTTTATTTTTGAGAACTTCAGTACATGTA
Organism: Jacana jacana; assembly: GCA_013400555.1. Lineage (NCBI taxonomy): Eukaryota > Metazoa > Chordata > Aves > Charadriiformes > Jacanidae > Jacana > Jacana jacana. Next base: position 44,030 of record VZTM01037233.1, on the reverse strand, counting down.
GAGCAGGTGGATACAGGAAAAAAGTTTAAAATTTTTATATTTAATGAAGTTTGGAAAGTCATGACAGATCACACAAATGGCAGTAGGAAAGGAAAAGAAAAAAGGGGAAGGGGGGAACTGGCACCTACCATTCTTTCTTTACAGTTTTGATATTGTCCATGTCTTTCATTCTGGTATTTCACCTAATTATGAAAAGAACATGGTTAAAAAACCCCAACAAAACAACAAACAAACCACAAAATAAACCGAAAGCCCCTGAAAAAAATTTCAGTCAGACAAAATGCCCCCCACACTTTGCTTCCTTTTGTGTCTCAAACACTCTTTATAGTGTTTCCTGTGCTGATAGTGGGTTTAAGCAGAAACACCAACCTCCCCCCCCACCAAGTCTCCAGATGGTTCTTTGTTTTCCTGCAGTTTCTAATTTAATGACACCCGAACCGTGCATCGCTTTCAGACGTGCCAATGGGAGACTGGTTTTTTCATAGATGTACAAAATAAATTCCACAATAAGCGTCTGAATTGACAAATACACGGCTGTACCTACAGTAAGGAAGGAAAAAATACCACGTTCCTTTTCTGAGCTGCATGATTTTAACTCCTCTGATTTTTCACACCACTCCGAGACAGTTGCAGGAAGCCTGCGCTGTCTCTGCAGGCATCCTAATGACCTTCACCTTCACAGCCTGCATTACTGGAAGGTGCAAGATGTGTCAGGTTCCTCTTCCTGCCATACCTCAACATGCTGGTGCAGCATTCCACAAAGTGTGAATTATCATTTCTGGTCTACCATTTAGCTGGGAAGAAAATCCTGGAATTGCAAGTACTAAATATACTACAGGATTAGTCTGCTGAGTCAAGAGAAATGCAGAATGTCACACTGACCTCACTACACTCACTTCTGAGCTCTCTGAAAAAAAGTTACAGAAAGTCACAGAAAATACTGACTCCCCAAAATACCCTTAAAAATATAAAATCGCTCTATAAGTAGACGAACCCCCAGGAGAATGGACATTTTTAACCACAACGGTGTTTAAGGAGTTGTTCCCAAAAACTGCTGGGTGTAGTTACACAGACAACATCCTGCTCCTGGGGCAGGTTTGGGACTAAGTCATGATACCGTGCATGGCTTTTAGATAGCATCAAAGCCAGCAGTGACAGTCCTCCTGCTCCTCGTAGTATGGCAGTAGAAGGCACAGAAAGATTAAAATAAATTTGAAGTGGTGCTGACACCTAATTTAATGAAATAGAGAGATCAGGGGGAAACAACACATGCTGTAGCAGTAACAACCCCCCCCCTCAATCATTTATTCAGTATTAATTCCTGCTCCTTGGGAGGCTGAGAGTGCTATTTTTCCATCCTGAAAGTTAAATCCTTGAGACATGTTCTGTAGAAACGTACATGAGCCCTCAGAAAGCGACCAAAAATACTCCAGTCAGTGTGTCTGACACCAGTTTGAAAGTGCAGGCAGCTGCCCCTGATGCAGCCCGTGCCGTTAGCAGGTGAAGCAGTGTACTCCCAGTACCTCTCCAGTGGCACACCAACCACAGGACAACCCTTTGCCTATTCTGCTTTCCTCCCACAAACCTTCTGCCAGAGCATTACCCGCATCGGGCAGGTCTGTGCTGGTAAATGATGACCTCATAAGAGCATCTGATCCCTGTACTTGCAAAAAGTGAACTTTCAGTACCAAATAGGTACAGTCATTTGTAGAGTGCTTAAAAAAAAAAACCAAAAACCCAAACATTTTTTCAAACTTTCCCAAATTAAGTTTTAAAACACACTTCAGCACAAAGTTTTTGTGCTTCGTGCTAACCTGCTTACCTTCTAATCTTGCACTATTCAACAGAGTACTCCCCAAAGCAACAAAAGCCACCTCCGGCCATCGGCCTCTGCTGATTCCCTGTTCCCTGTCACCAGAGCTGCTAAAGAGAGACAGACACAAAGAAGCAGCTCTTCCAATTAATTCTTTTGCCACATTAGGCTGACCTCAAACCTGCGCGAACGGCATTCAACACCGGCCGGCGGGGAAAGGCGCACAACAGCCACTACACTTGGGAGAAACGTTTGTGTTGACAGATCAAGGTGAAGAGATTCATCACGTGTCGGTGTTCATTGCCACCAAAGAGCCACCGGGAGACAGCGATCAGACAGGGCGAGCGCTCGGGCTCAGCCTGTCAACCCAACCGGCACCAACCACCTCTCCCGGCCAACCTCTAACACAAGTTAGAGCCGTCACCCCAAAGCCTGGCAGGGTGGGGACCTAGTTCTGTGACACAGGATAAAAAGTCATCTCAGAACTGAACTTCCACCTCCGGGAATGAAATATAAAGCACGGGAAGAAGCTGAAAGTGCCGGCACCCCACCACCACCACCACCACTGCTGCGTCTGGGAGGTGTGGTGGGACACCCCCAGCCTTTCCCAGCACCGAGCAGCCTCCCCTGCCTCTCTCCACCCCGGTGACCATGGAGGATGGGCCACTGTCCCCGCCGTGGCCTTTCGCTGCCAGATCTTCCAAGCAAGCAGCTCACACCTACACACTTACAGACGCAGCAGCCTCAGCAGGTAATTTTGTGCTCAGTATTTTGAGCCCAAACAACCCGTTATTTTAATACATACGAAAACAGAGAAGCCCACCCCAAAGCAGAATCCACCTTTCCACGCTGCCCTCGATCTGACGGGCTGAAATACCCGAGCAGGCGTGAAATACCCATGAAATACCCATGAAATACCCATGGCGCCGGCAGCCCCCTCGCCCACCACAGCCCGGCTCTATTGACTTCAGCAGAAAGTTAACTTTTTGTTTTAAAGTTGAAAAAAGCGCAGCCCCTCGCTCCGCCGCACGAAAATCACGACCGAAAACCGCACCGTCCGACCAAGAGCCGAGCAGCTCCACAGACACGGCAAGGGCAAGACGAACACCAGACCTAATGGCCCGCAGGCCACCCCAAGCGCTCAGGGAAAGACCGACCCCAGCACAGGCGTCTCCTTCCCGGCTGCCCAGAGGAGCTGTGTGCGCTTTGGGGAAGGACCCCGACCTCTTCACCCCGCAACCAGCTCCCAGGGCTGCCCGCACCTGGACGGACCCGCGCTCCTCCGCACCGCCTAGGCCCTGCCCGCCCGGCCCAGGCGCTCCGAGCCCCAGCCGCCACCAGCCCCCCGAGGCATTTTGAAGGGACGATAAGACAACAAAACGCGGTAGCAGCGCGGAGGAGTAACACCCCACAGCGCCCGCGGAAGAGGCCAGGCCGGGTAATGACCCCCCC
>VZTM01037233.1:20369-30775 GCA_013400555.1 Jacana jacana | reverse complement strand
CCGCCTTCCCTTTTCCCTAAATGACCTCAGTTCGGCTCAAGCGGGCCTTCGCGGCGGCTCCGACGGGCAGAAAGCTGGCGTTAGAGAAAGCTCCCCCCTTCCTGCGACACCTTCCCCCTCCCCAAGCCGGGAAGGATGTCATCTCGCTGTCAGGTTTTAGTCGATTCTTTTCCCGGCGTGACTTATTACAATAGCTTTGTTTTTTACGGTCTCACGGCCAGGGAATTCTGCCCTCCCGCTTGGAAAACTAACCTTTGGTAAATTCTAGTCGGAAGGAAGAATTCGGGAGCCTCTTGCGTCGTGTGTCCCCCCCCCTTGTTGTGTCTAGACAGATTTGTTGACAACAACAGGGGTTTTATATTAATTATAGGCAGGGTTGTTCTTTTCTTTTTTTTTTCTTGATAAAACTTCACATCGTGCTTTGAGGACTTAGACTAGTGATTGCAGTTACCCCATCTGCATGCCTATTTTACAAAGCAATGTAAATATGGAAGTGAAAACCGAGGGCAGAAGCGTTTGACAGTCACGCACCCACCGTGTCCCAGCCTCTGCTAAGGAGGAACTTCAGCAGACAAGTACAAACCCAGCGATAGCAACCAAAGGCAGGTCAGAAAATCGACACCTGGAATCGTCAGAAAACCTTTTTGCCCCCATCCTTTTAGTTTTAAAATGCTGAAAAAAAAATAAGTAAAATCACCGACTAGATATTCTGTACGTTCGGTGCTTCTCTTTCAGTTCTTTCATGCTTCACTGTGCTTCCCTTCCCCCCATCTTTTCCTCCTTGTCCCTTGTTTCTTCCTTGTTTAATTTTATCAGACTCATGGGAACGCGGCACTGTGGCTGTAAAAAGCCGTTCTGCTTGTTCTCCTGTGCAGTTTCTGTTTATTCATATCGTGGGTCTTGTGGTTTGTGAAGCGAAGTTTGGTGTAACCCTTACTGGCTGGCTCTGCAGGGAGTGTACTGCTGCTAAAACAAAAAAAGAATAGGTTGGGCTTCTTTCAATTTTCTTTTCATCTCTGAACAGTATTTTTATACTACAGGTTATTAAAATGCTTAAATTATGTTACTGTCATGGTGTAAGGAAAGGAGATTGTGCACAATATTGCACATAAAAATCTGTATAAACATCCCAAGATACTGCCCACACTTCTGAAAAAAAAGTGCTGCTTCTGAAGTTAAGTGTATGTTTTGGTGTATGGGAAAGGACTTGTTTCACTTCACAACGAACCTCATGCATTAGAGGCAGATCTTTAAAAATTATTACTGTTTTAAGATGTGATTGCCAAAGGTGAGTAGAAGTGATTTAGGAAGGTTGGTTTGGATTTCCCCCCCTTGCAGTGAATATTGTAATACATCTATCCCATCCTATTTTAAAGTTATCTTTGTACAGCTCTTTTTATTCTTCAGATGTAAGTACTTTTCGGCAATACAGCATCTTTCTGAGCTCCTGAGTCTTCTTGAAGTAGTGCCAGAGACGGATTTTGGTGATTAGAACGCGGATAAGTATAGCAGAGGGAAGACAAAGCCTTTGCTTTCGGAAGGGGCTGTGGGCAGACAGCTCTCCAGGCGGTGTGTTGTGTGGGAACCGGAGCCGGGATCGTGTTCGTGGAGTTGTATGTATATTTCCCAAGTTGACTGGAACAGTGTGTCCTTTAAGAAACCTTCTGTGTGTCATGTCAGGGAACTGGTCTTACTACCAGCAGTTAATCGGGTTAATGGGCAGCTAGGGTTTGGAGCTCTGGCAGAGATGGTGCGCTTCTCCTTTTCACTATCTGACTTAATTTTCTTCCGCCAATGCTCTTCAGGGGAAATGCTTGTAATCACCTTTCAGAATGCATTTTAAAAGGTCATCTATTTGTCCCTCATTAGCAACAAAAACTGAGTTAGCAATCTAATGGCATCCTGTAAGATGCTGATTAGACTACACGGGTTAGGAGTTGCCTTCTACCTTGTAATATCTATTTCTTTTTCCTTTCTCCTTCTCCTTTTTTCCTCTTTGCTTTTTTGGTGTATATAAGGTTTTTTTTCCGGCTTATATTTACAAGGATAAGCTTGAATCCCCCCTCTCCCAAGAACTTGGGTTAAGGTTCTAGTCTTCCAGGTCAATATTACGTTGAGTTACATATTAGTAGTGTCTGTTTCTGTTTGATCTGAATGTGGAAGCAGTGCACGTTCTGTGGAAATGGGCTGTCATGGTCTAAATGCCTTTATGGTGTTCTCTGCATTCCCTCTGTAGCACTTGCTCGTCTTAGGGAAAGCAAGGACGTCAGTCTCGGAGAAGTTAACTGTTTTGAATTACTGACTGGCAACCATGTGTTCAGCGACGGAGATGAATACATGTGGGTCCACTCACCAGAAGCCAGATTACAATGAACAAAATCCCTCACTAAATGGATCAAGCAGCCAAGGAGTTTATTCTCTGAAATGATGTCATAACAGAGTGCACCGAGAGGGTACGGGGAGGAAAAACTGGGTTATGTGATTGATTTACACTCTATTTAATAGAAATTGAAGCTATGCTTACATAGGTTTATATTCTAGCTTTGCACAAGTTAGACATGTTTTTTCATTTCTTAAAACTTGGGAAGTGTTATGGCTTCATATTAAAACATTCTGACAAGAAGAGTGCCTCAAAATCTTCCCGTTTTCAGACACGTAGGGCTGTCCTGCAAGACCCATAAATCCAGTGGACTTCATTCACACGATGAAAGAATTGAGGATACTGACACCACAACTGGTTAAACTGGTGCTCTAGGTTTCCTAACCTCGGATGTTTTCAGGCAGTGAGTTGGGATTGTCGGTAAGGCTGATTTGGAATGATTTTTCTCCCTCATCACAAAACACAAGGAAAAAAGGTTGCCAGAGAAAAGTAATGAATTTATCGCGAAATAAACGCTCTTTAAATCACGTCAGCCTATTAGTTCGACGTTTCAGAAACGTATACGAGATTAGCTTAATTCAATTAGCCCGGAAAGCATTTAGCGGGGCCTTAAGAGCTGCTCGAGAGCGCTGTGGTGATTGTGGAGCTCCGTCCCAGCTAAAAGTAGGCCTGCGCCGCCCTCCGCCGCCCTCCGCCGCCGCGCTGCCGGCCCAGAGCTCTCCATTGTGCTTAATTGCCAAGGGCGGCCAGCGCCGGGCTCCGGGGGAGGTTNTCCCCCCCGATTTCTGGCTGTTTTCGTGCCTTTTCTAGCGGGAGCTCGTTCACTGCTGTCCTTTACTCCTTAAAAACGCTGTGACGATCAGCTGTTGAAAACATAGTGAACTTTAAAACAATTAGTATGACTTCTCTTAAAACGCCAGCTTTAAACACACCCCTCGTTAGTTAGAGCTTGCTGAAAATGAAGTTTTCCTTCATGAAGGTTCAGATTAGCGTGTTTTCTTTATTTTCTTTGCAGGGTGCCTTCCTGTGCTCTGGATGTTCTGCGGTTTGGAATAAAGCTATAGAAAAAGTTAGGATTTCCTCCTTATGCTGGAAATACTCTACTTGCTGGCCACCTGCGTGTGGAGCTCTTCAGGGGGAATAAAAAACAACCTCTCCTGTAAAATATCTGTGTTTTTGAAGAACTGCATTGTCTTACGTTTTGAGTTTACAGTAACCTCACTAAAGGTGCTGAGGCTGACGCTTTGTGCGGTTCTTTGAAATACATCCTGAAATAGAGAGCCTTTGTGAAGTTATTCCAAACAATTTCATTTAAGGGAAGATTCCCAAGGAAGCTCGTCTTCTCGGTGCGTAATACAATGTCAAGTTCTTTCTGGTTTAGTGGTCTGCTGCTCTTTTTGGGACTTAGCAGGAGAAAACCAGCCATCTAAAAGGAACTGTGCAGACTGTTCCTTGGTGGAGTGGTATTCATACATCTGTGAACAGAGGGAAATCGAGCTTAGATGCAGCCTAAGTCCAAGTTTGTGTCAACATACCATACACTCAGCATTTGTGACCCTTCCATGTTTCCAAGGGGTGTCCTGAGTTTGAATTCTTCATGTCTATCTGCCCCCACCAATCTGCACCACTCTCAGAAGTCAGGACGAGCCTCCCAGCAGTCACAGGATTTTGGGGGAGACAGTTGTGCTGGAAGCTGACTCTCTTTGCTGCCACAGGGCCTTGAGAGGAAGCAATCTAAGGACTAAACCAGTGAAGTGACTGGGACCTCCAAAGAATTCTCAGGAAGTGGTGTTGGTGGTTGTGCTGCATCGCTTCCCCTGAATGTTGGGCCCGTCCCAAAGTAACGTTAATAAAAGCTGCTTCTCCAACTGCTGTCTCCCAGTTAAAACTTAAAAGCAGAAGGCTTAACCCATTGCCGTGAGAGATCCCGTGACAGTTTTGCAAGAGTAGCACACAGCTTGGGGTTATGCAAGATAATTAGCGCAGGTAATTACATTCTGATGGCCTCCATCCCCCTTGCAGTTTCAATTGGATGTGGTATAGTTTTGCACATCCTGCCCTAAATTGTGGAGTGTTTGCTATAGTGTGGAAAAGTTTTCATTCCAATCTAATGGTGCTTTAAATGATTTCTGTGTAAAACTTTATAAACCCCTCCTCAAACCAGAGCATCCTGCAAGTAGGCATCAGTGAGCTGAAGCTTTCACTGCTCTGATTTTGTACCTGTGACCATTTTAGAGGATGCTGATTGTGTATTAGATGGCTCTAATGCCTTTGTGTAGGGGTAATATCACTCATGAACACACTTATTCCAAAGGGAGCTGACAACAGCTTTTCAGCCTCTTTCATTCATCCTGGTTTGTTTTCTGGTGCTCTTCGTGCTTTGCTGCTTTTTCTGGACAGTTTTTCTGTCTCTGAGTTAATCTTGAAATATTGTCTTTATTACCTTTGATAGGATTTCCATGGCTTATTTTAACCATTAATTTTGCTTTAAGTTGTTCAAATGTTTTGCCTTTAACCTGCTTGGACTCTTTTCCTGAATAAATGTAAATTTTTCTTGCTCAGTAGTATTAAAATAAGTAACTTTTCAACCAGTTGTAAGATTAATATGTTCTCTTCTGTCAGCTTTCCCGTTTTGCCCTGCTGAGTATATGTGTGCTAAAGCAGCTTCAGCTCCAGTTGAACTAGGTATAAAGAAGGTAGCTTTAGTGCTCCTACTGGAAATAGGGAATTGATGAGTGTGTCCAGGTTTTGTAGCTTTTCTAACCTGCTCTGAAGTTTGTGCTTTTATATTTGTGGTTCTAGTAGCGTAGAACCGAAGTGATGGGAAGCTCTGGTGGAAGGCCTGTGTCCAGTTGCACTCAGAGCAGATGCTTCCATTTGGGTGTTTTCATGATTTGGGAAATGGGCTTTTTCCTTTTCCGGCAGGCAATTGCTTCGTTTTTAACAGGTAAATAGTTGAGCCGAGTTATTTCAGTATGCTGAAATGAAGCAGTTCTTTCTGTACACGTGGAAGAGATCACTTGCATTGCAGTTTGTTTCCGTGCTTCGGCACTCCCTCAATCCAAATACTTATTAACTATTATCTATTACGTCTCTGATTTATCTTTCAGACCTTGCATGTGTTTTTTATTATGATTTAAATTTCAATACATCCATCTTACGATTTCATATTACAATTTTATACCAGTTTTATTATTATTTTTTTCCTTTTGAAATACTGTCTTTGAGTGCATTGTAGCTGGAGATACAGAAGTGGTGTTTAATTCCACATTGTTTTTTCACATGGAAGGCCACCTTCCTGTGGCTTCACTTGCTGCAGACGCTTCCTTGCTTAGTTTACTGAGTCAAGTGCCTGGTCATATCCAAATTTGAGGAACCCTCTGATCCAAGGGTTCTCTCTGCTCTCCTACTTGCTATCCTCATTCAGATCACTCCGCTTCTTTATGTTTATAGTCGTACTAAAAGGAGGCAGTGTCCTCCAGGCTTTCTTTGGGATGGGGTTGAGCAAGAAACAAGATGGGATTTTTGAGGACTAAGGGTAGGAAGAAAAACTTGTTGTTTGAATGTTTTAATTTTCTGCACATCTGAGTTGTAATAATTCTTGACTGCTTAGAGAAGTGTCATTTTTGCTTAAAAAGTGTTTGTCAACAGAATCTAGAAACTCCTGGAAATGGTCAGTATGGTTCTGACTAAACATGTCTTGCTTTTAGTATCCCTTCAGTGTGAAATGAGGGAGAACATTGATTTTTAAAACTTCTGATATGTGGATCTTCTAGAAAAGCTTCTGAGTGAAGTGTGGACCCCCACAGAGCAGATAGAGACCTCTTCTCAGTAGACTTGTTCTTCTGAAGGTGTGTGATTTCACACGTGCTGTTTACTGTTGTGAAGGTTCACAGACTTGCCAATATTCATGCTTCCCCAGCCATTTGATCAGCTGGATCAGGTTACTGGCTGCTCTGAAACTAACCCTTCTCCCCACAGCCTCCCGCTTCCCCTTGCCTCCCCTCCACCCCTCTGATTTCAGTATCAGTAGAAAATTCACACTGTCACCCTAATTTTAGGGAAGGCACAAAGGAGGGGAGAGGAACGCTGATGGTAGAAGTGCCTGGAGCGGGACAGTGAGGATGGGTGGAGGACAAACTTCAGGTTGCTATTTATGGGCTCTGTCATAGTTTGGCAGAGGCTGCTCTGTAGCTCACTCTCCCTTTCTTTCATCAACCTACAAGTAGCCCATAGATTGGAAGAGGCTTTTTGGATGCTGGATCAACAGTCGTTGAAACTCAACCTGGATACTAAGAGGGTGGAAATACGCAGTGAACTGTGTTGTAGGTAGTGGTTTCTGGTTTTAGCTTGTAAACTTTTAATTTTTCTCAAAAGCTTTCACATTTGCTGAATAATCTCAAGTCTAGAATTGAAGAGTTCCAGGAAATAAAATGGAAATCTGTTGGAAAAAACGAAGCAGATCTTCTCATGCAAAAAAATATGTATTTAACACGAATCAGTTGGGAAGAAATTATTCTCTGAAAACATCAAGATGATGGTAATATTAATGGCTACTATTGACGTAAGCGTTGTTTACTGAAAACAAAAATACAGGAACTGAATGTTAAAAGAATTCAGATCATCCTGCAGTTGAGGCATTCTTTGCTATCATTATCCTCAATGAAATACAGCGTTAATAGTTGTTTATTCCAAGATCATCAAGCACTTAAGCATGAATCTTGTTATTTTTCCTTAACACCTGTGGAGAGCCAGTGTCTGGTAAGTGATTGTGTGCAAACAAGTGGAAATTAGAGAACTGTGACCGGAAGATGCGTTCTTTTAAGCCAACTGTGTCTCTTTTCAAGCTATCAGTAAGGTTAACGCATGAGGTACTTAATGAAAATTGAAGTTTTTAGTAGGGTAGCTAATGTGTTTTAATCCCAATACAATTTTTTTCTCCAGCTTTTTGTTATTTGAAGGCACAGGCAGTAAGTATACTTGCCCTGGATTTTCAGGACACAAAGGCAGATGTTTCACATGCAGCAGTACGTGATGTACCGACACGAATAGAGTCTGCCGTGACCTGGAGTTGAGTCATGTTGCCTTCTTTCCACAGACCAGTGTGGCAGGTCTTGCTTCTTCTCACCAAGCAGATCCTCAGCCCCTGCCATAAAAGAGGGGCTTAAGGGCATTTGCCAGGAAAGTGTGGGTTGGGGTGGGGAGAGGATCTTGCGAGGATGTGTTGGTGGGGGAGAGAGTGGGTAGTGCAGTGTGTCATCCTGAAATTAAGACATAGTGCAGATGTGTAAGGTGTGGTCCCCAGTCTGAGTGTGCTGGTGAGGGTGTTTCAGCTACTGCAAGTCTGTACTGAGCACAGGGACAGCTGTACTTCCTTTTTTTTTGGGGGGGTGGGGGGTGGGGGGGAAGATGCTATAAAGTAAAGTGGTGAACTGGGAAAGAAAAAAATTGAAATAGGATTTGAAGGGATTTACTAAATTCTGGTCAGATGACATTATCACAGTTGTGGTAGAAAATTTGTTTGATGTAGTTACTAGGACTTGGAACCAAATAAGAGCAAAACTAAAAATATCTCAAAGAGATTGTGAAGCCTTTTCATATTTTGTTTTTTAATTGCTTAGTCTGCCTAGTCCAAAAATGCCTTAGGAAGGATACGCAGCTTTCACCTAACTTTCATCAATAGATCTGAAAGTAGAGCTTTAGTGCAATAAATGGGTAGAAGTTAATGTGTTAATCTGTATTTTTTACTTTTGCAGAAACTGATAGACAAGGGAGCAAGTGGCTTCTCCACTATCTGCCACTGAACAGGCAGGTAGTGGTTTTGGGTAATTTATTGGTATGTTTGAAATGACATTACGGGTTAAATGCAGGAAAAGCAAGATAATTGTTATCTGAGGGCAAAGATGAGTGGTCAGCTGAAGTAATTGGTACACTGGGGACACAATCCCATTTTTTTCATGGATACAGGTTTTATTCTGGAAAGACAACTTTTATCTTTTTATACCATTGGGATAAAATATATTTATTAGATGCATCAAGTATTCATGAGTATGTATTTTGTTTCTATAAATGGAGAGCCTACTTTCACAAGAACTTTGCCTGAACTGGGAAAAGGTAGGTCAGATTTATTTCACGCCTACTTTTACAATATTAATCCAGACTATTAATATTCTGTGATAACTGAGGTGTGTCATTACACAGCGAGATATGTTTTAAATTAGGTTAGAAATAACTGGAGGACCTGAATCCAGTTTCTCCAAAGTTAGTCAAAATAAGATTGAGAGGTGTCTGAAGTTTTTGTCTTTTTAGAGTCAAAAGGAGAGGAAAAAGTTCCTTTTAAATATTAGAAGCTAAGAATTAGCTAAAGTTCTAAGTAGAGGTTTTTTGAAAGCTGAGTAGCTGAAACAGAATTCTTTAAAATGTTTAATTTGTTATTTTGAAGATAAAAGTAAACTTCCAGATTGTTTCATGCTTTTTCATTGAGGCAAAAAGAAAAACTAATTAAAATAGCTTGTGCTTTTAACAAAACGCAGAGGAATAAGATAGATCTGTTGAAGGTTGAATGTTATCATGTCTTAGTGTCACGTCTTCCTCAAGGGTAGAGGTCATAGAAGAGAGAAGAACATAGACGGGTTGATAACTCTAGGTTGAGAACACTCATGTCCGACTTGTGGAGTTGTCTGAGCAGGGCTGACTTTCTGGGTGCGGCAGAGGGTTAGTCAGAAGAAGGGTGTGACCCACTAGGTCACACACAAGAGCAAGTTTGACCACGGTGGAAAACTCCAGTGCTCATGTCTGCCTACCTATGCTTTAATATGGCTGAACCTGTGGCAAACCAGAGGGAGTCATCTTCAGAAACTGCAAGGTGTGGTTGTGTGTGGTGGGAATGTTACTGCATCCCTTACGCAAAAACTTGCTGAGCTTGTAGTCACGTACTTGGTGATGATGATGGTGGTAGGGGTGGTTTGTACTTGCCTGTGTTACTGACACTGCTGGATTATGGTTATCTTGGGATGTTCAGACTGGCAGTGTAGTGAGGAGTTTTTTGGGTATGTTCTTGGCCAGGAGATTCAACTTAATTAAACAGAAAAAAAACCAGAAGACCCCCCTGCCCTCTCCCCTTCAATGTGCTCTAAGTAGTTTCTGTATTTTAACTTGAAAATTAATGAGCTATTACACTTTGATCAATCAGTTATCATGATTAGGTAGCTGGTCCCTGTGATATACCTGAAGGCAAGCCCTTGTTGGGGAGGACTTACGGCATGTGTGTCCTTCAGTCCAGCTGAAGGACGCTATTAGTGCAGTCGCTTTTTTCTAAGAGGCTCAATCGAGAAGGAAAAAAGTCAGTTTTATGCATTGATTTCTTCCTGGTGTTCTTTCAGAACTCAAGCACTTGTCTCTAAATGTTATAAATAAAGCTCTGTTAGTATCAAATCACTATTTTGAAATTTAGGGATGGGTATGGAAGAGACTCCAGGTAATGCTGTATATCAGTGGTTTTGTAGCTTGTTCACAAATGTATGTATTTTTTTCCATCTTTCTCCTTGTCATACAGAGAAAACAGAGATAAGTATGCAGCAATATTTATTTTATTGCTTTATTGGCTTACTTTAGATTTTGTTTCTTGATTTATTGCTACCATCATTTCCTCTACTCTGAGTGAAGGTGTGTTACCAGAGTGTGCTCCACTACCTCTGCAAGGTACTGCAAGACTCCTGCAGTTGACTCTTAGCTCAGCAGCTGATTTGCAGTATTCATTCAGCTGTCACATTCTGTTTTACTCTTGAATTCAAATACAACAAAAACTATCCTGTTAACTCCAGTTATTTCCTTACTCCTTACTTGTGAGATTGCTTTCCATGAGAAGCTGTGCTGGGTGCTGGTTGTTCTGGATCACAGCTGGACTTCAGCAGGTCTTTCATTTCTATTAGGTCACAGAATCACAGAATATCAGGGATTGGAAGGGACCTTGAAAGATCATCTAGTCCAATCCCCCTGCCGGAGCAGGAACACCTAGAGCAGGTCA
>VZTM01037233.1:0-15460 GCA_013400555.1 Jacana jacana | reverse complement strand
TTCTGAACGCAAGCTACAAGAAGGTGTGACATTTTAATTAGGAAATCAGTATTATCATCTTTAGGGAATGGATAATGGTTGAGTTACTTTCCATTGTTGGTTTCAGCTTCCCTTCCCTGCTTGATTATAAGGACTCCAGTAAATTCCTGTCGTTTGTTAAAGACAGCCTCAATCCTACCACATTTTTGTAATGTAAGAGAAGTAATCAGTTTTATTTTATAAATGATTAATAATATTTTACACAGCATTCTTGTGTTGGTAAGGTTCTTCATACGGTTACAGGTAATTATGAGACAGTATAGACATTATGTTCCTGGGACATGAGCCTTCAGTTAATACTGATTCTTTTGTAGACACTTATTTTATATTTATGTACAAATGAAAATCGTTCTTGCAACACTTTGTATGTAGGAATGACTGTAATTCACTAGTGGACTATCATCTCCTAGGATAAGATACATTTTAAAACTACGTGAATCTTAAAATAGAGCTCACTTAGTTTTTCCCTTTTAAAAGAGAACAAATTAAATATAGCATATTGTGTGTCATAGTCATCTGGAAATGTATTGAAACTCATGCACCTGCTATTTCTTTTGTTTATAACTCTAGACTTGTGCTGTACCTATTAGAGATGCTGAGATTTAAAAAAAGTACTATTTCACGGGACTGGAAGAATTTAGATCACTGTGTCAAATGAAACTTGGCCATGATACTGAAACTCAGGTTGTTACTCCTCTAGAACCAACTGTGACATGTCATTCCATTGTGAGGTTTTTTTGCTGTTTTCTGCCAAAATCCAAATTGCTGGGCCTAACAGTAATTTTGAGTCACTAAGACTCAAGAGTTTTGTTGCTAAACCCTTACTATAATCAAATTCCACTTCTTCAGTTGTGCTTTGTAAAATACTTAAAATATTTGACCGGAAAAATGTTACCGGAAAGTTGGATGTGGCCATGATTTTTCTAAATGAAGTTTTCTATTGTGCTATCCAGTCCTTGCAAAAAATCCATCAGTTACCTTTATTTTCTAAGGATTTAGTAAAATCCCCATTATCTGTGGCTCTGGGTTGAACTCTTTGTAGTCTCTTGAACTCTTGGCCACCTTCAGGCTCAGATTGCACTTGGTATTATTAAGATTTCCCTTCCCTTTCCCCATCTTAGTTTTCTAGTTTGAGAACAATACTGGAGATTCAGTTCACATGTCTGTAAAGTACAGTGTTTCTCAGAATGGAAGGGAGATTAAAAAGAATATTTCTTTTTCCTTCTGCCTGATTTATTTCACTTTTTTGCATAGCAGTGTTGAAAATTTACTTCCAACAGTCTGCCAGTGGTTGTAGAGGTTTTGTTCATTTATACTCTACCCTGAATGACCTTTTAGTAGAATCATGTCTAATAAATAAGAATGTTTTCATTTTCTTAAAGATAAAAAAATGAATGAAGGAACAATTGCTTATGCAGTAAAATCGCAGAAAACTGAAATATGTATTTGTCTTAGACTGTGAAGTAGTAGGGGTTAATTTTCCTAAAAGTTAATTTTAAAAGAAATTAAAAATATTGGCTTGACATTGAAAATGAAGATACTTTTTACTGATATTAAGTACACCCAGCATAAATTAATCCCATTCAGTTGCACTGGTAATTTTGTGAAATTTATTCTTTTTCTGTGGGTACAAACCAGCTTTTTACCCTTGTACTAGTCGAAATGGTAATTGCCTTTGAAGAGCTGTATCAAGATCCTGATCTGAAACTTCAGGGGAGAGTTACTAGTAGGAGGTGGCATGAGGGAACACTGGAGGGATTAATAAAAGAGATGCTTAGATAGTTGGGGGCTTTTGTGTCATTGGTATTTGGCAGTTCTGTCCTCATTCCAACGTTGGGCACGGGGCAGGCTCTGCAGAGGTGCCGTGTCACAAGGTTTTGAAGTTGGAGTGTATTGTTCAACATTCTGGGCTTCGAGTNCTTAGTTTTCTAGTTTGAGAACAATACTGGAGATTCAGTTCACATGTCTGTAAAGTACAGTGTTTCTCAGAATGGAAGGGAGATTAAAAAGAATATTTCTTTTTCCTTCTGCCTGATTTATTTCACTTTTTTGCATAGCAGTGTTGAAAATTTACTTCCAACAGTCTGCCAGTGGTTGTAGAGGTTTTGTTCATTTATACTCTACCCTGAATGACCTTTTAGTAGAATCATGTCTAATAAATAAGAATGTTTTCATTTTCTTAAAGATAAAAAAATGAATGAAGGAACAATTGCTTATGCAGTAAAATCGCAGAAAACTGAAATATGTATTTGTCTTAGACTGTGAAGTAGTAGGGGTTAATTTTCCTAAAAGTTAATTTTAAAAGAAATTAAAAATATTGGCTTGACATTGAAAATGAAGATACTTTTTACTGATATTAAGTACACCCAGCATAAATTAATCCCATTCAGTTGCACTGGTAATTTTGTGAAATTTATTCTTTTTCTGTGGGTACAAACCAGCTTTTTACCCTTGTACTAGTCGAAATGGTAATTGCCTTTGAAGAGCTGTATCAAGATCCTGATCTGAAACTTCAGGGGAGAGTTACTAGTAGGAGGTGGCATGAGGGAACACTGGAGGGATTAATAAAAGAGATGCTTAGATAGTTGGGGGCTTTTGTGTCATTGGTATTTGGCAGTTCTGTCCTCATTCCAACGTTGGGCACGGGGCAGGCTCTGCAGAGGTGCCGTGTCACAAGGTTTTGAAGTTGGAGTGTATTGTTCAACATTCTGGGCTTCGAGTCTTATTTTCAGTGTATAACTTTTGCTTGGCTGGGGAGCATTATGGTTATGTTGTGTGTCTAATACAATTGTTTCCTAGGTTAACTTCTCAGCCTGGTGCTACACTACCAAATGGACGTAGCTTATGTAAGTGTATTACAGTGGACCTTTTGGATCTACTTTTACATTCTAACACTTTTATGTCAATGATTTTCAATTGCATATATTTTTAATAACTTTACTGATTCCTCTGACAATTTTGAACAGAAAAGGTGCTGTTTTGGCTCAGTTTTCTTCTGTCAGCATCTTGGATGCTCTCTGTAGACATGGGGAACATTCTGAGATGAAAGTCCATTTCTCTTCTCAATTCAGACCTCTTGGCCATGATCTTGATGTTTTCCTTAATTGCTAAATTTACTGTTACAAAGTAAGTTTGGCCTTCCTCTCCCACCTGGTCTCTTTACTTACTCTCTTGGCTCATTTAAGATTTGGCCTTCTGTGGTTCTTAACGCTACTTAGGTCTAGTGTTGCTTTTGAGAGACCTGCCTTGTCTGCAGCTCCTGCTACTTTGAACAATTTTCCAGTATGCTTGTACTTACAAACTTGCCACCTCATTGCATATCTCAGCTAAAACCACTTTGTCTTTCGTATCCCTTTTTCATCAGTTCTGTCTCATGTAGTTCTGTGTTGACTCTATACGAGTGTTAATCCTTTAAGCATATTTGGTGTTTTCATTATTTATTGTGGTGTCTAAGGAACAACCAGTAGTGGGATCTCTGTTCTGTACAGAGTACCTGATACAGATTAGCTTGTAAAATCTGTGTTGCATCTGACCCTTTGATACTCTGTTTGAAAGAACTGAAGCTGTGGGACACATGTGTGTTTTAGTATTAATGTTAACTTAAAAATGTGGGATATTTAAATGCCAAATATTCATCATAAAATAAGATTATATAAGGAAACAAGCCTGAGTCTGAAGAAAGAGCTTATAAAACAACTTCAATAGGAATTTAAAAAATATATTTCTTTAGTGAATATAAGTGTGTTCATGCTGTGCTCTGTAACATTTTGTTTATTGTCCTTGCTAAGTATTCTTTTATTAATTCTTGTTTGTGAAAATGTTGTTTCCTGCATTTTGAAGTAGTAATACAAATTTCTCTTAGCTCTCAAAAGCCATCCCCTTCGAGGGGAAAAAAAGGGAGATGGGGACCATGCTTGCATAAACGGAGATATAGAAGTCAGAAAAAGTTGTCGGTCCAGGAAAAACAGATTTGAAACTTTGAATCAGAGTTTATTGTTTGATCAGCTAGTAAACAGGTATGTGGGGATACTTCAGTTGTATTCACAAAGCATCTTAATGATTTTTTTTTTTTATATAAGTTAGAAAACCCTGTCTTCCAGTGCCATCTGTGTGTTTTACTGTGGAATGCCTTAGCGCTGAGGCAAGCTAGGCTGTGGTTTGAGTTACAGGCTGGGCCCTGTGCTCTCACTGCCTGTGTTAGCCATCCTGTAAATGCAAAGCAGCTCACCAGACTTCTGCTGGGGAGTAACTTACTCTGTGTTTACACCTGGATAAACCTGTGTATGCGGGTGGTTATTTGCAGAGTGGCTGACACGCCGTAAATCCACACCCTAGTTTGTCTCTGAGTAACCTGTTCATGCAGTGATACCCTAAATGTGATGTATATTGGTGATGAGCAGCAATGCCAGGAAGCTTTCTAGATTTTTCTTGTATGGTTTTCATCATAAAATATCAAAAGTTTGTAGCTTTTTTTTTGGTTGTGGTTGGTTTTTTTTTACCATTTGTTAGTAATTCACGTAGGGTGGGTGTCACTTTTTTGCATTTGCTGTGCAGACAAAGTAGGTCAGAGAGGGAGGCACGGTCTGGTCTGAGCATAGGAATGGGAGACAGAAATACTCTTTGTGAATTATTATTTCTCTGTGACCCTGGGCAGGTCACTTAATTTGTCTCAATTTTCCCACCTGTAAAACTGGTTTTAATAGTCGTATCTGTGAGAGCCTGCTTGCTCTGGTGCCTTGAAAATGATTTAAACATAAGCATCTAATTGCCAAGTACAACCTTTATTGTTAAATGTATTCTGTTGAATCATTTATTAATTTAATTTTCTTTTTCAATTTACTCAGAAACTACTTGGTGTCAATTTACAGATTTATATTGAGTTACATTTATTTTTCTAGTTGCAGTTGAATCTCCCTTTCCTCATCAATAGGAAAAAGTCTACCATGAGGATTGTAATTTGATAAGATCATGGTACTGAAGTCTATGTGTGAACTTATACTGATAACAGTGTGTCCCATAATCATTGGAGGTTTTTTAAGAACAGGTTAGGCAAATACTGTCAGGAATGATTTAGGTGTTGTGCAGCTTGTGCTTGCCTGGCAGAGCTGGTGGACCTTTCCAGGTACCTCCAACCCTATTTTCTTTGATAGCAACCTATAGCATGATTTTACTTGAAGTGGTTATATTCCTGAGTGACCTGCTCTAGGTGTCCCTGCTCCGGCAGGGGGATTGGACTAGATGAGCTTTCGAGGTCCCTTCCAATCCCTGATATTCTGTGATTCTGTGATCACACATCACAGGTATTTTAGAAAAAATGTTTAAAGTTGAGAGGGGTGCTCATAATGAAATCTTAACTTTACTGACTTCTGTCACCAGAACTTCCACTGACTTCTTTCTAGGCAGGATATTTCAGCCTTTGGATTGATTTTGAAATAACATAAAAGAGAGGAAGTGAAAGTTTCTGCCTTCTTAAAATTATTACTAAATTATAGTAGAATTCCAGTGGAAATCTATCATATTCGCTATGGAGAGCAGTAACTTGGTGTTCAGCACAGGTGGCCAAATAATTGACTTGGCCTGGCTAATACTCTGTTGTTTTCTTCCTTAGCAATGAAGCATCTTGGCCAAGGTTATTATTTATACACCACCATTGTTTTGACAGCTGCCTACAAATACTTGAGATAATGAAAATGCAGACTAATTAAATAGTAGACGAGAAATGGTAGTGAGGTCAAATAATGAATGATGAAATTCTAGGTGTTACAGATTTAACATTTGAAAAAAACCCAAACGATCCTTTGTGTATTAACTGTCCTTCTAAGGCCAGGGTAAGGAGCTGTAAAGC
The DNA here is from genome assembly GCA_013400555.1 of Jacana jacana. Taxonomy (NCBI): domain Eukaryota; kingdom Metazoa; phylum Chordata; class Aves; order Charadriiformes; family Jacanidae; genus Jacana; species Jacana jacana. Next base: position 9,576 of record VZTM01037233.1, on the reverse strand, counting down.
TTATGGAGTTGGAGGCATTAATTGCTTTCCTAATATTATAACTATGTAAAGCTTTACTTGCATATTTTGCAAACTTAATCTTACCTGACACCTCATCTAACATGTAAGCAATTACAAATTTATATGCTACAATTTACACTGAGCAAAAAAGGTTTTTCTTAAATATTTTTTTTTTAAATGCTACAGCCTAATTTGAACCCCAGATGGGATCAGTGTTTCTTCTTTTGCATACTCCTTAGTTTATATTCTGTAGGTTCATCTTTCAGTTTTCTTTATTAAGGTTGGTTCTGTTAATTGATAAATTCAAGTAGCTATCCTAAAATGTTCAGATTTTAGTTCATTTGTATATTTAGTTGACTTTTTAGACTCTTGAATAGCCCTAACAGCCCACAGAATTAGGTATGTTAAGTTGTTGGATGCTATGTAAGAAGTTCTGTACGTCTACTGTTTTAAGACTGATTTTTTTTGCGTGTGTATTAAATGTTGCATATATTTTAGTACTGCTGAAGCTGTCCTACAGGAAATGGATAACATTAACATCAGGAGAAACAGGCGGTCTGGAGAAGTAGAACGGCTACGGATGTGGACAGATACAGAATTTGTAAGTGCAGAGTGTCTCAGGTCGTGGATGAAAGTAATATCACGGGGGAGCATGTTTGTTTTTTCAGTCTCCACACATTAGTCTCTAGCTGTGTCAATAGGCTTCAGATCCTCTCTTATAAAGGATAAACTCAAAATAATAATAAACTAATAATAATTTGAGTCAATAAACCCAAATTCATAACAAAATTCATGGATTTATACAACATTTTCTTTATTGATAAATTGACTGCCATGCTCTGCTGATGTTCTGTGGTCGTTCTCCTTTGGTTTGGAGCACACTCTGGTAGTCTGAAAACAGGACCGTGGACTGTCACTTACTTTGTTCCCTGAAACAGCTTAATACTGATGTTAACTATGTATTAGATGGACTGGGTATTGTGAGACTTGTTTTACTACATATTAAATGAGAGTGCATTTGTAGTCTGCCTGTGGAGGGAAAAAGACTTGTTGGAAGACGAGTAATCTACCTGGTGGAAAAAGACTTGGGGACTAGAGTGGAGTAGTACTGAACTGTGGGCTAATGCTGTGAGTGACACGGGACAGCAGTACTGATGAGAGTATCTGTGAATTTTATTCCAGGAAAACATGGACATGTATTCTCGAGTGAAAAGAAGAAGGAAATCACTGAGGAGAAATAGCTATGGGATTCAGAACCACCATGAAGTGTCCACGGAAGGGGAAGAAGAAGGTAAGGTTTGCAAAGAATTGTAAGGGTTTTGTCTGAAATACTTAGAAAACAAAGCTCTCATCGATATAAGTTAACAATATGTTGTTACAGAAAGTGGTTTGGTTTTGGATCTAGATTTGGAGTTATTAAATAGACTGATTAACAAGACTATTGCAAATAAGTACATGTTAAAGGATTCTTCCTCTTGTGAAGTAGGAGAAGTTTTAGGGATCCATACATTGTTTTCTTTAAATGACAGTTAATCTGAAAGTAGCAGACTAAAGCCTGGTTTCTGGATGTTTATATACTACATTCCCTTACTCTTATTTTCCATAACACTAAGTAATTGGAGCTTTCAGTATATTCCCTGTAACAATCCTCTGGTGGAAGCCAGGATGCGATGCACGTTGTCTACAACTACGCATGTTCCAGCTGACTTGCTATTTCTTGTGTGTAGGTGACAGTTACCAGAAAGAATGTGTAATAGTCAATTTTGTGTCCTTCCTCTGGGAAGGTACTAATTAAAGTCTCTGTTTTCTATCCATCTCCTGAATTTTAGAAGGCATACAACTCTATTTGTTGTAGATTCTTCTATATTCTTTTCATAATTTTGATGAAACTGGCCAGTGGGTTTGAAAAGTATTCAGAATGAAGGGATTCTGGCTAACTTTGGCATGATGAAGAGCATGCTTGGCTTCCTTGAGAAATCAGACTCAGATTTCAGGGATCCATACAGGGTTCAGCGTAGTGTGGCTTGATTTTGAACTGAAACTGCTGTTAGAGGTATGGTCTGTCCCAATTAATAAGAATGCAGGCTTAATTGTGAGATCCATGGACAGAAATTCTGATCCTGTTAGTAGGTGGACCTTGGTGGTACCTTTACACATTGTGTTCGTTTGCTTTGTGCAAAAATGATACTGTGAATTGTACTTTTACTTATTTTCATACTGTGTCAAATACTTGAGTTTGAGGCTCCTATGGGAAAAGAGAGAAAAGGCATCACTCTTAATTTGAAGGATAATTACTGAAGGGGAAAGATAGATCAGAAGTGATATTTGAAGTAGCTCACAACTAAAACTAATTTGACTAGATTTATTTTTCTTTCTGTTGCTTTTCCAGAACCTTCTGTGGGAAACTAGCAGGAAGTTTGACAATGTGCTGTACATTTATCTTGGCCTTCAAATTCTCAGTGTCCATTAAAATGCTTATTCTTAGGATGAAGGTAGCTCTTGCATCGAGTAGAAGTGTTCTGAAAATATGTTTTTCTCCCCTGACAGAGTCTCAGGAAGAAGATGGAGATATAGAAGTAGAAGAAGCTGAGGGAGAAGAAAATGATCGGCCATATAATCTCAGACAGAGAAAAACTGTTGAAAGATACCAGGCCCCTCCAATAGGTGAGGAACTGGACAGTCCTCATGCAGTTCTGCTCTATTGACCTCCAAGAGTACCGTGGTTGTAGGAAGGGAAAATTTGGATGACTGTTCCTCATCCCTGAGGGAGTTTCTGTGCAGCACTCGGTCACTTCTGTCTTGCCTCTGCTTCTGTTGTGAATAGGACAGTTGAGACACTGTCTACCAGTTTTTCAAGGGTGGTGTCGTTGCTAGTGCAGGCTGCCTTGATGAACTTTGCAAGTACTGCCATGTGCTGGGCTCAGGGTTGGAGGGATTTAGGTCAAGAAATAGTTGATGGAAGTTGAATTCAGAAAACAGTCTAATAAATTACATAGAAAAAATTGTTACTGTTATGCCCACTTCTCTTCTGGAGTGGTAAGCCTAATTTGTAACCATAGATAGATTGCATAGCAGCAGTTTTGCAACTTTTTGCCTCAATGAGAAGTTTAGAATAGACTATTTTGGTTGGAAGGGACTTACAATGATCATACAGCCCAACTGCCTGACCACTTCAGGGCTGACCAAAAGCTAAAGCATGTCATTAAGGGCGTTGTCCAAATGCCACTTAAACACTGACAGGCCTGGGGCATGGACCACCTCTCTAGAAAGCCTGTTCCAGTGTTTGGTCACCCCCTTGGTAAATAAATGATTCCTGATGTCCAGTCTGAACATCCCCTGATGCGGATTTGAATCATTCCCATGTGTCCTATCACTGGAACCCGGGGAGAATTGCTCCGACCCTCCCTCTCCACATCCCCTCCTCAGGAAGCTGTTGAGAGCAATGAGGTAGCACCTCAGCCTGCTTTTCTCCAAACTAGACAAACACAGAGTCCTCAGCCGCTCCTCGCAGGACATACCATCAGGGATCCACACACAATTCAGTGTAGTGTCTCTTAATTTTGAACCTGTTAATACTTTGTTTAAAATAACATACTCTGTGCATATTTGGTTCAGATTGCAGTGGTGTATGCAGTGTGCTGCACCTTAAGGCAACTTGGGAATTAAGACCGGGATAGAGGAGTGCTGTGGGTTATTTGTTAAGAGAAATTTCAAGACATTCCATATTATCAGCTGTGAAGAGGTTTCTGTACAGTGTCCTGCAAATAAACTAACAATGATAATGGCCTGAATGAACTACATTCTGTGCCATGATAGCCATAGCTGTGATGATTTGAGGAGGCTGAGGATGGAATTGCCGTGACTCTATCAAGCCTAGTATGGCCATAGTGAAGTAAAGCATAAGAGGTTTGTCTTCCCTTCACCCTCCCAGTTCTTTTCTTAACTTGAGCTTTCAGAGAAACCAGTGATAATGTTATTGGCAAAGCAGTAATTGCCCTTCCTTTAGTTTATTATTCTTTTGTAATTGATGTTACAAACCTGTACCTTCTCTTACTCAGTGCCAGCTCATCAAAAAAAGAGGGAGAATACACTGTTTGATATTCACAGATCTCCTGCAAGAAGAAGCCATATCAGGTAAATGTCTGTCTTCTGGTACACAGTTGTTTGCCCTCCCTCAGTGCATTTCTGTTAGTTTTTGATATGCAGAACATTCTGGAGTGAGTTGCACCGTTGGTTCATGCCTATGCGTGGATCTTGAATTGTATCTTAGGTTCAGATTCGGACAAAAATGCATTTCATAGCACTTCATAATACCAGTAAAAGCTTGGTGGTAAACAGGCTGGAGACAGGAATGCTGCATGTATACTGGGAAGAGAGTTGAGCATTGCATGTCATGGCTTTTTCTGTAAAGGGTGTGTATTGTTTTAATCCAAAGCAGCACTTTAGCAAATATCCCCTTCCTATTCTACAAAACTGAACAAACCAGGCTCATGTTCTTTGTTTGCTTCCAGTTCAAATTTCAAGTAATATTAACCATTCAATAAAATATTCACCAAGCATCATTTTTGACTCCCTTGTGTCAAAGAAGTTTAGAATACACCAAATTGTCTAGGAAAGCGTCAATAGGCTTTATTTAACAAAATAAATGAGATCAGAGCTTAGTGCATTTTAAAAAGAAATAAACTCACTGCAAACTTCAAAAAGATAAATCTGTTCCTGAGCTGAATCCAAGTAAACAAACGCTAGTCTCAGCTGAAACGTGTCTTACTACTCAACCTAATGGCATAGTGAAAATATGAAAAGTAAATAAAAGAATAGGGGCATCTTATGATTCTACAAATCTATTTCTATTATAAATAAAACCATTTAATTTTAAAGAGCTTTTTTGGGGGTCTCAAAGTGCATATAACATTTTGTTGTGTAATCTGAGGGCTTGGACTAGCTAGTAAGATGAAAGAGTGTGAAAGCATCCCTTTGTTTTTAGCGTGCTCATTGCTCCACTGTCGTTTTTTCCTTTCTTGGCAGGATACTGTCATAAAAATTTTTCCTTTGCATTGTATTATCTTTGGTATGTTTTTAAATGTATCTAATTTCAGTCCTCAAACAGTAAAACTGCCCATGTTATCCTTTGGCAGAAGCCAGCTGTCAGTGCAGGGTCATGTTCATACCAATGATGCAGCTTTTACTACTTCTTTTATGCAAAAAAGAACCCGCTTTTTCCAAACTGGTGTCAAACTGAACACCTTTTTGTAGGGAAGATGTAATGTACTTTCTCTAACACTTCTGAAATCCTCAGTGTTCTGAAATACTGTCATACTAAAATAAGAAGTGGTTCATGCAGACTTTGAGTAGTATTTATACTTAGATTCAGATCAGAAGTTAAACTACCATACGAGTGCCTTGTGGAACTGTTCTGCTATTCAGAATTAATGACCTCATAAAAAGAGGCCATATGCTTTAGCAAGTATGCAATTTTTTCAAAGAATATTTAAAAGGAAGCACGAAACTGAGTAAGGTGAACTTGATGAGTATGTGGAGCTAGCTAAAGAGCTTGGAAGCTTTCCTAATTCCAGTTGCGCTCTGATGACCTTCAGCAGCTTTATTGATTGAATACTTGCTGGACAGGACCAGGTATCTTAGTGGGGATCTACTGATCTCATGTCGAAATCAGGTATGTCACTGTGACAGTGGAAGATGCTGTTCCCCCCTAGATTATTTTGATAGCTACTTAATAAAACTAAGATTTTCATGCATCTCAAACCTGAACAGTACTGTACGTGCTGCTTCAATTTTGTTTTTGTAAAAGAATCAAAACATGCTGTTCTGCTGACAAATGGGCTGAGTTTTAAGCTTATTTTCCTACTTCAATAGGAGAAAGAAGCATGCAATTCACAGCAGTGATACAACCTCTTCAGATGAAGAACGTTTTGAAAGAAGAAAATCTAAAAGCATGGCCAGAGCAAGAAATAGGTATGAAAACATCTTGGGTCTCCAGGAGGCTTTGATTTTTATTATTCACCAGAAAAAAAAGCCAAAGTATTCTGTAATGTACTGTCAGTTCTGCAGACTTTACCTGCAAATACAGTGTAAGAAGGTTGGTGGTTATATATTAACACAGATTTTGAAGTCTTATGAGTAGATAATTAACAATAGTGATAAACAGATGGAAAGGTAAGAATAGATGATTTGCTTGAGCTACAAGACAAACAACTTCCACTGGTTAAAATGGATGTTTATTCTTGGTGTTACTTGGTCCCAGTGAGTTCAGCTGCACTCCCCATACTAGCTGTTATTCTTCCCAACACATATTTTTTTGACCTTGTATTTACTCCCTAGTTACTGGAAAGTGGAAGAGCTGTAAGGAGGATCAGTAAATGTACTTACAGCCACAGAAACATTTGGAAAACTGAACAGAGAAAAATGGGGTTTCTCATCTTACTTTTTTCAGTCTCTTCCCTCGTCTGCCACACCATTTCTTTTTCCAACCTGAGGAATTCCAAAGTTGTGCAGCTACCAAAATGTAATTCCAATTGTAACCTGTGTCTTTCTACCCCCCTTGAACTGTGTATTTGACCTGATGTGGTATGTGTAGGGGCTTAAGGCTTCTTTGTATACACTAAGAATCTGGAACAGGTGGATGTGAGTAACAGAAATATTTGTATTTCCTTTCTTTGGACTCTAGTGAGCATTTTTTTAATTATTATTATTTTCCTCCTACTATTAATCATTTTCTTACCATTCTGAACTTAGGCAGTTCATCACTGCCAGTGGAGAGTGTCCTGTTCTTTTTGGTCAATGTTGTTTCTTCTGTGTTTAATCAAAATAGTCAGTGCAGCCTAGTTCTCCAGATTTAAATACCTGTATAGAAGCATAAAACTGGCTGCATAAAATAGGCTTTATGTTTAAGGAGCTTCCTGATATACAAGAACAACTCCCAAATAAAAAGGTATGTTTTGGTTACCTTATCAGTACAGGAAGGTTGTCTCTGTAGGTAGTAGAAGGCTTTTAATCTCTTGGTTCTTCCCACTCCAGCAAAATGATCAAAACACAACAGTAATTATTTGCTGGCTTTGTTTTATTTTTGTTGAACAGGTGCCTGCCTTTAAACTTTAGAGCAGAAGACTTAGCTAGTGGAATCCTGCGAGAACGTGTCAAAGTTGGGGCAAGTTTGGCTGATGTTGACCCTATGATTGTTGATAAATCGGTAGGTTTTGTTAAAATGTTGTGTTCTTCTCCCATAACCAGAATTCACAGCAGCCTCTCATTAGAATTGAACTAAATTCATAATAAACTCACTGATCTTTTTTGATTTTTTTTTTCCCCAAAGCTGTTGTCTGTTTGTTCCTTTTGGCTACAGAGCACTTGGTTTTGGCCTGTAGGTAATCAACGGGCTGCATATGTATCAGAAATAAACCAAAATATCATTTGCTCAACTGTGTTTCTCTGTTTACAGTCAGGTTTTGATTACTTGTAGTAGTAGAAACTGGGATATGCTGAGCAGTGCAGAAACCACGAGTAGTGACCACCTGGGTTGGTTAACTCAGTGCGAGCCATGGCGCTTACTGAGAAACAGTCCTGCACAGTAGCTTCTGGTCTGTGCTGTGCAGAAGCTGTTGAATTATTGCCAGAGCTGAACCATTGTCATGAAGTACTTCTACTGTGTTCATGTTATGCTGAGCCTGAGCTTAAAAATGCTTTCAGACTTAGGCTGGATCTCTGTAATGTCCAGGCACTGCGAGCAGTTAACTTCTGAACCAGATAAACCTCATGTGGGCAACCAAGAGTTGAGTTCCTAACTGTTTTACACTTCCAAAATTAAGGGAACTCCTATTGATAAATGCAGTGTTGCTTTTAATTTGTTTTACCTTTGCTTATTTTATAATATCTTTAAATTTTATGGAAAGCTGTTACAATGCATGCTTTGTTTTGTTTCGTTTTCTTAAGGTGCGTTTTGATAGTATAGGGGGATTGAGCCATCATATCCTTGCGCTTAAGGAAATGGTAGTGTTTCCTCTTCTCTATCCAGAAATATTTGAAAAATTCAAAATTCAGCCACCAAGGTACGTGTATTTACTCTTACTGTTGTATTTTATTAAGCTCTTGAGAATGCTTCACTTGAAAAGACATAGGAGATGATTCTTTCCCTCAAGTGTTTACAGTTCAGATAGGCTTGCGTGTTTGCTACCCCACTTGTCTATTGGAATGTAATAAGTGGGATGAAGGGGTACAAAAATCTAGTGTATTTTCCTTGTGGTAGGAAGGTAAAATTCCTGATTTGGTCAAAGAAAGAATTCTTGAGTGTTCCATTTAGTAGTACCTTGCCTTTTTTTCCCATTATGTTATCAGGTATTTTTCTAGATCATACTAAATGCTGGTGTTTCTTAAATAGAAGTATTCTCAATAATGTTATGTTATGGTTTTAATATTTATTAATCAGGCATTTTGGTGTGTGATTTAAATGGCTACACGTAATCTAAGTAAATTGAAAATTTGGGGATATTTCTGTCTTTTATAGGAAGTACATTCTCTTCAAAGAAGTAGCAAACTGATTCAAGTGTTTGTGGGGTATTTAACTAGTGTAAAGCAATCCTTTAGAAGCTTAATATGGCTTTGATTCATGTTCTCTGCAAAGCAAAGATTTACTGATTTGAAAGCATAAAACCAACTTAGATTTTATGAAGTCCTGTTGAATACACTAGTCATACTAGAACTTAAGTCTTTTTTTCTCCAGGCTCCCTGTCTTCATTATAAAATTTGACTTGGAGTTTTTTAGGAGACATAAAATAAGTTTGTGACTGTGTTGATCCATTTATCTTCAGGGGCTGTTTATTCTATGGTCCTCCTGGAACAGGTAAAACCTTGGTAGCTAGAGCTCTAGCTAATGAATGCAGTCAAGGAGACAAAAAGGTGGCTTTCTTTATGAGGAAAGGAGCAGACTGTCTCAGTAAGTGGGTTGGTGAATCTGAACGCCAGCTTCGACTCCTTTTCGATCAGGTTAGAAAAAAATACATATTTTTTTCCTATAATTTCTCTGTATGTTGTTTTTTGTGTTTTCAGCAGCCAAAGTTATTTGCACTTGAAACTAAATAACTGTACATTTTCATAGATCGGGCAGGATTTGTCCAAATTATACATTTAGGTTAAAAGACAGAGTAATGCTGTCAACAATTTGTCTTGCTCTTAAAACTGAGATGAAGAAGTCACTCGACTTGTCCATTAATGAAGCAGATAAATTAGTTTGGGTAAAAATGGAAAAAACATAATTAAATCAGTGGCTTTGAGCTTGCCTGGTGTGTTCAAGATAAATGCTACGGAGAGGAGGATGCAGGATTGCATCAGCTGTGTGTATTTTAGTGTCCTTATTTGACTTGGAAGATGATGGACAGGAGAGAGACATAGAGCAGGGAAATGCAGTTACTCAAACAAAAGCTGTTTTCAGGCACATCTAAACAAAGAGGTTATGTGAAGATAAGATACTGTTTTCTGTAACTGAGTATAAAGTGTCTCAGTTTGTCTTTAATCTCCCCAGCGCACAGTAAAACTGATACACTGGTGCCATCTTGCTCATTCAAAGGA
>VZTM01037232.1:36227-47793 GCA_013400555.1 Jacana jacana | reverse complement strand
GTACTGGTAACTTCAGCTCTCTGACTCACCCACCAGCAATGAGGGGGGAGAACGTAGCCTTCTAACTCATTCACTTTCTGTGGTCTAGGGTTTAGCCATGATGTCTTGGCCTGGTCCTACTGTATCTGGGACTTCCAGATGGTCTCGTATCCAAGTACAGGGCAAGCCCAAGAATGCTCAGCCTCTGGGATCATTTGAATAAGATGCGGTTGGAATTGCCTTTACTCTAGCTCCATCTTCAGTGGAGTTCAGACCATCTGAGTATGTCTGTCCCTTGATGTACAATAAGCTGAGCGGAAATATTAAATTCCTTTGCTTATTGTGCATTGCATTTATTGGAGAAACCTGGAGCAGGTAGTACAAATTTCGGTGTTTTTAATGGAGCACTGGAAAATTACATTAGCCAATGCTCCTCATGACTGTTAAACCACGTGAAAGCTAATTGCACAGCTAATGAATAACACAGGGAAGGGACACCACCAGTTTTACTAGTGTCCAGCTACCAGAAGTCAAAACACTTACCAGTGATGATAATGCAATGTCAGTCCTTAATGAACCATTCTTACCATACCAATAATTCTGCAAAATATAACATTCAGGAAAATAACAGCTAATGACCTGAAAGAAGGTTTAAAAACATACTGCATTATACACTGACCATAAAAAATGTCTCTTGGAGAATCCAGACTGTTTTCACCCTGCTGGTATCTACTATATAAAAGCCCGTTAGAGGTCAGGAATTATTATTATATGGAATAAATCCTATTCTACCGCAAGATTCACCTCCACAAAGGAGAGTCTTCCAATGTTTTATAGCTAAAGGGAACTGTGCTATATATGCATCTGAGAGAGAGAAAAAAATAATTAGTTTCGCTTTCCAGGGGGTCATTTGCAAGAATGACCTTTAGAAGGGTTTCAACTTCCCTCCCTCATTTATTCAACTGCAATACATATCTTGAAGCAGCATGAAATCTTCTTGAGAGGTTTAGATGGAAACAAGCTGAGAATTTTTCCAAAGATTTTCAGAGATAGAATCTTGTGCTTTTTCTCTCTTTGTCAAGAGAGGCTTGATGTTACCTTTCAATGCCAGAAAGCTCCTAGCTTAGTTTGTCCATATGAACTCTAATAATGTAGGTGATGAGAAGTGATTTTTCAGAGACATTTATGACTTCTCATTTTGAAGCACATCGTACATGGCATCAACCTCCCACACAGATGTAAAAATATGAAAATTGGAGGTATATAGTCATAAAAAACCCCGCAAGAGTATAATGTCTCATGTGTCCTAGAGCTGGTTGCAGCATAGTAAGGTGACAGAGCAGAAAAATGAAAATAAAAATACAGCTCCCTAAGAACAAAAAATTAATCAACGTGGAAATATTAAAGAATATATCTTCCTGGCCTTGTTCTTAGTCTCCCAGCATAAGACTGCAACATTAGGAAAAAAAGCTGGACAGAGTTCTTGTCTGGAAATTTAAATGCTGGGGAAAAAAAGCTCACATACTCCAGCACAAAACCTCTTTGCCATGGGCAGCACTCACTCATACCTGTACCGTTGACATCATTAATAAATGACACAGCCTGTCCAGTGCTACGGCTGGACAATAAGGAAGGAGCAGCCATCCACATGTAAGAAGTGATGGGAGAAGAAGGGTTTATTCTATCTGTTTTATTTTATCTGTGTATTNTATCTGTTTTATTTTATCTGTGTATTTATCAATATTTGTCACTATATCTGTGAAAAAGCAAAAGCAAAATAAAATAAACCCTTTATTACTATTTTTCCTCTGCTTNAACAGAACACCTATTTCCTTGCCCTTTGTTGGCTTCCAATACAGAAACGCTGCCAAATCTTCTGAAGTTTGTACAATTTTCCAGAGGCGTAGGCATCACAGTGGGTAGGATTGTTCTTCAACCCTGGTTAAAGATTCCTGTGAAGCTTAAGTTTCATATAACTTCACTTTCTAATTTTAATGCCTTTAATTTACAGTATCCTCCCGAGACACTTCTCACTGAAGGAATGAAAACGGTACTGTGATTCTTTGATTCTAGGATTCTATCTCATTCCCATCCCCAGGAAAGTGGAGAAAAAGTTCTGAAATCAACAGATGTGTGTGAAATAAGTTACTGCGGTGGCCTGGGACTGGCAAGAGACTGACAGAATGCAGAAAATGGCTTCTTTTAGTTAAAAAGGAATCAATTGATAAGTGCTCTAGTCTGCTGGCAACAGGAGAGTACAGGAATGGATTTTTTTAGTCCTGTCATTTGACTGTACCCATTGTAGTTCATTAGGAAACAGTATAATTTTTAATCATTTTCCATTTGTTGAAAACGAACAGAAAATGTGCCATGAAAAGCTCCCAGAATATCTGTTTCTTATTTAAAAGGGAAAAAAAAAACCAAAAAGTAACAGTCTCAAAAGTGAGGACTTGTGTGTCAACAGATTCTGTCAGCAAGGAAAAACAGATTTGCCTCATAATAATCATTAGGTACTTCTGAAGGATGTGAAAACCAGTCCAATCCTGAGAGGAAGAGAAATGCAATATGTAAGTACAATTTGGCCATTATAAATTCAAAGCTATATAGAGCATCACATGCAGCATATATGATTTCACCGAGATTCCAGACAGATTTTAAGTATAAAGAAAAAGGTATTTTTCTAGTGTGCTAAGATTTGTATGAAAGAAAAGCACTCCTTTTTTTTTTTCCATATTGTTAAATGGAAAAAAATAGCTTACTGGAATGAAGAGTCCTAGAACCTGGAAAAAACTTCTTAATGTGCCCAAGTGGTCAGAAGACCACAATGTAAATATGTGCTCTAGGTGATATTTTAAAATTATTCCCTTCTACTGGATTTGGTTACATTAAGAACTTTGTATTCTCACTGGTGAAAACCAATTCTGGCCAAGCCTTGTTCTTCATCTCCAATTAGCTGTGTAGCTTTGAATGGCCAGGCATGTTCTATTGAATAACTGCAAATTAAATGATGATTCAGAACTTACTTAAGCAACCGCAAATTAAATCTCCTCATTGATTGTAAAAACGTAGTTTAGTAGATGAAGCTATCTATGAGAAAATCCATGATACTGCACATCAGGTCTGATACCACACAGATGAATCTTGGCACTGTGAGACTAGTCACATGTGGCACTCCTCAGAGTTCAATACTCTTTAACGTTTTCATGAATAACTTGAGTGATGAAGCAGAATGTTCCCTCAATAATTTTGCTCACAACAGCAAGATGGGGGAAGCAATTTATACTCTGGGATGTCAGCTGGCTGTAGAGGTCAACCAACAGCAACTTCATGAAGGTCAAAGGCAGACAACAATTCTCCACCTGAAGTAGAATAGCCCTACTGGGGGCTAACTGTCTGGTGAGTGGTACTGTAGAAAAAGAGGGTCATGGAGGGCCATGGTGGACATCAAGCTGAACGTAAGTCAGCAGTATGCCCTGGCAGCAGTGAAAGCCAGCTGTGTATTGGGTTCTCTTAGTACAAGCAGGAAGGACAGACAAGGACCTGTTGGAACGGGTCCAGAGGAGTGTCATGAAGATGCTGAGAGCACTAGAGTATCTCTACTATGAAGACAGGCTGAGAGAGTTGGGATTGTTCAGCCTGGAGAAGAGAAGGCTCCAGAGAGAACATATAGCAGCCTTCCAGTACCTGAAGGGGACCTACAGGAGAGATGGAAAGGGACTCCTGAGCAGGGAGTGGAGCAACAGGACAAGAGATAATAGATTGAAACTGAAAGAGGGGAGACTGAGATGAGATCTCAGGACGAAATTCTTTGCTGTGATTGGTGGTGAGACCCTGACCGAGGTTGCTCAGAAAAGCTGTGGCTGCCCCATCCCTGTAAGGGTTCAAGACCAGGCTGGATGGGGCTTTGAGCAACCTGGTGTGGTGGGAGGTGTTCCTTGGTCAGGCAGGGGATTAGACGTCAATGATCTTGAAGGACCCTTCCAACCCAAACCATTCTATGATTCTATGACATAAAGGTTGCTGTTGCATCTGTTGCTGCCAGAAAACATCCCATATTATGACCATCAAGCAATACTTGAAGCAAGAATTTTGGCCTGTCTATACGCAAGAATATTTCAGTCCAATCCACAGAAATCTTGAACACTTCAAAGGATGAATTCTGAACCAAAGGTCAGAGTAAGAACAAAGCCCACTGTATTTGTGGTAAACAGCCAATCAGCTCCAATAACCCAACAGACTCTACTGAATAGGGCAAACATTGTAGTCGTTTATTTGAGCACGTGCACTCAACCAGCAAGTTTATAGCACTCACCCGTGAAAAACAGCTTTTTTACTTCAGGTAAATAGATAAAGCTCTCTCAGTATTCCTTTATCTCCTTTATGGTGTATATGGTGCAAACATTAGGCTGGGAGTACACCTGCTGGAAATGAGAACCATTCCATTGACGTCAAAGGCACTAACCCCGGCAGCACCGAGTGAGAACCTGGCCCAGAGTTGGTTTTGACATTTGCTAAATGTTACAGTTTTTTAAACCTCTCTCAATTTTGTTTCAAGCAAAAAGTCTCTCTGCCCCACTTGCTCCTCAGCATATATACACACACACGTGAGAAATCGTCTGAAACCCACTTGAAAAAAATAAGGAAAAAGGAAATTGATCTCTTTTGCCACCAACTTAGAAGAAGGAGCCTTTAATAAAAAAGAAAGATTCCACTTTGCTTTTCCCTGCCTTTAATTGACTTTTTCTCTTCTGGCTCTCTTTGATTATAGTCACTTTTGTAATTAACATTCTGCTGCCCTGCAGTGTAATTGTTGCACACATAGAGACAGCCTGGGGGGGTCAGCCTGGACAGATTTGGGGATCCCCCAAATCCTCCCCAGGGCCATCGTAGTGGGCAATAACTGTCGAGTTGCTTTGAATCGCCAGGAAGTATTTCCAAAGTTTGAAGCTGGTTTTCTTAAAGTGTTTTCCAATATCCAAGGTTCGACTGTTTTGGACAAAACCTTTTAAAAGCAAAGGCAATTTAATTCAGTGTACACAAAAGCAGGAAAAAAATAGTTAAAAAAACCCCTGTGTTTGTTTAAAGAAAAGCCTGTGTATTCCCTTGGTCATATATTATTACTGAAGGAGATACCTGCCTTTAAGACAATAAAGAAGGAGGAAAAGTATATTTTCATGTAAAATTGCTAACACATAGACTAGGAAATTTCAAAGATTAATTTCTCACAGTTCACTTTTATGATGCCTACCCAAATACCACCAGAAAAAAAAATACTATTTACCTAATTAGAGCAAACACAATTTACTTTTTACCATGTGTATTCTGCTCAGGCAATAACTTCTTAATTAATTTTAATTATTACATCAAATTAGTCACCCCAGCTCTTTGATAAGCTTGAAGCTTGTGGCCCGACAATACCCGAATTTCTCATTCATTTGTCCATTTTTATTTAATTTTCAGCATTTTCAACATAACCACTGGAAGAGGGGCAAGGGATAGTTCATATCTATCCTCCCCAAAAATAAACCAACCCCCCTGTCTTGCATAACTAAGCTTTTGGCAACTTCCTCATCAGATAGAAAACTCCTGCAAGAGTTTTATTTGGTTTTGTCTGTATCACTTTTAAAGTAAAAGACATGGGAAGAACTTGGAGGAAGCACAGACTGGCTGAAGATGTACAGCTTAATCCTGAAGGATTTTGGTTTTATTAGCACTGTTTATTATTTCACTGGAAAATGGAATAAAATAAAGCATTCCTACAGATAAAAAAAAAAGAAGAAGAAAAAAAGCTTGAATCAAGTGTTTATTTTTTCTTGTTTTGATTAAGTTTAGTAATTTTGATCTGCCATGATGATGCATATAGACATCAAAAACCAACCTTCTAAATTAAATGATATTTTGAAAAGTTAAGCCCAAACATTTCATTCTAAAACAAGGGATCAGTTCTTGACTTTTGTAACTAATATTTCATCAAATGCCCTTGGAAGGTTTCAATGTAAGTGAAATCTCATTGTCTGTTACAAATAGAAGCCATTAGAAAATGTTCAGTCCTCTTTACTCTCAGCTCCAGGCTATCCAGTATCTTGTCTAGGATGCAGATACTGATTTGCCATGAGACCTCTGCAGGATGCAAGATTTCATGACAGAGTGATTTCTTTGGACTCCCTTTAGTGTCAAGAGAGAGAAACCAGCATTCATAGACTGAGAGGCTTTCACAGGGCACCTGCCTTTGAAGAGTACCATTTTAAAAGTATGTATTTTCTGCAGCAAACTGCAGCTATTAATATTAGGGATGTGCAAAATGAGATGCATGAATGAAAATAACAATAAATTAAAAAAAAAAAAAAAAAGAGAAAAAGGGTTTCAGTCAGCGTCAATCTTAAATAGAGTTGTAAATAGCAAAACTCTTGTAGATTATTTCTTTTCTGCTTGAATCATTCCTTATTCTTGCTATTTGAAATCTCCCCGAACTCGATCAGAGCAGACTGACATAAATGCTTTCAGTGAAATGTCTGATTTCAGTGATCTGTTGTTATCGTCTGGCCATCTCTCACAGCTTCTTCCTGCAGTCTACAGTGTCTGAAGAAACAACTCTGGAGCTGGAGCTGGAGAAACCAGGATGGATGTGTACAGAGGGTACTCTGTCCTGTGACATCTTACTCCCTCCCCAGCCTTGGATACCCTGTAGGCTTAGGGGCTTCCTCAGACTGATGATGACCAGTTGAAAAGAGTCAACTTCAATCATCAATTTCTCAAATTCATTTTTGTTGGTTTTGGGGATTTGGGTTTTTTTTTCTTTTGGGGGGGGGAGTTGTTGATTGGGGTTTTTTTTTGGTTGGTTGGTTGGGGGCTTTTTCCACTTATTTTATATAATATTGGCCTCCACAGCAGTATTTAACCATGACTGAATGTGAGCCAGCAGCGTGCCCAGGTGGCCAAGAAAGCCAATGTCATCCTGGCTAGTATTAGAAAGTGTGTGACCAGCAGCAGTAGGGAGGTGATTGTCCCCCTGTGCTCAGCACTGGTGAGGCCACACCTTGAGTCTGGTGTCCAGTTCTGGGCACCTCAGCACAAGAGAGGTCTGGAGGGGCTGGAGCGAGTGCAGAGGAGGGACATGGAGCTGGGGAAGGGCCTGGAGAATAAATCTTATAAGGAACGATTGATAGAGCTGGGACTGGTTAGTTTGAGGAAGAGGAGGCTGAGGGGAGACCTCATCCCTCTCTACAACTGCTTGAAAGGACATTGTAGAAAGCTTGGTGCTGGTCTCTTCTCACAGGCCATTAGCGATAGAAGGAGAGGGAATGGCTGCAAGCTGCAGCAGGGTAGGGTTAGGCTGAACATTTGGAAAGAATTTTTCACAGGAAGAGTGGTCACTGAAATAGGCTGCCCAGCAAGGTGGTCGAGTCACCATTCATGAATGTGCTTCAGAGTCAATTAGATGTGGTGTTGGGGGATCTGGTGTAGGGGAGAACTTCATAGAGTAGGGCTGATGGTTGAACTTGATCCCAAGGGTCTTTTCCAACCTGAATGATTCTGTGATTTTATAATCTCATTATCATAGAATCATATGCATTTCATTCTTTAAAAGCTCAAGGATTTGTTCTCTGGGACAGTAGGTTGGAGTTCTCTGGAGTTGTGTGTCTGTTTTAATGGTTTGATTTATACTCAGAGAGCAGCTGTGCCCTCTGCAGGTACAGGAGGAATGCCTAAACATGCACGGTATGGAGGATTGTTTCAGCTCAAGGAGATTATTAGGGTACTGATTTAAAGTTTAGGAGTGAGTTTACCTGCAGCTGTAAATCCGTATTGGTCTATTTATGTTAGAGAAGGCTTTGACATGCATGTTTATACTTTTTTCTTGTCACAGGAGAAAATTTCTTGTCACTTTTTTTTTCTCAAAGTCTGCCTCAGCTTTGGCTTTTTGCAGCTTGAAAACATTCTGAGCTTTTTTTTTCCTCTTTGTACTTCTTTAAGGATGACAAGTGTTTGACTATTTGGGGAGATTCCTTTGTGAGTTACAATGATATATGAGATGTGTATATATATATATATATTGCAAACAGCTTTATATATATTGAATATAAAAATGCATCTTTAGTCCAGTGCAAACTGTATTACTACTGTTGGGGAGGCTGTAGGGCACTGCAGGGTGGAGGAAGACGAGTACATTGCGGGTGACATGAAAGGAATAGTGTTATCAAATTTGCACACACGAGTCACTGTGATATTATGTCACCCTTAGCAGCCTAATCTCAGACACGTGCTGGCGTTGTGACAAAGAGCCTTTTGTCTCCAAGGCCCCATTCCGAATGCAACACAAACTGGTTGCAAATAAAGTAGGTATCGAGCTGCTGGCACTCACTGACTTGTATAAAATTAATTGCGCGCTGTCACATATTTTTAATGATGTGGTGTGAAAACACCACACTGCCCGATCCTATTCTGTCAGCACTGGTGCCTGGCTGACCATGAAAACCATTTCCAAATCCCTTTTTGTGTAAAGTTTAAGGCCAGAAGAGACCAATAGAAGACTCACACTGACCTCCTCTGTGTCACAGTTGATTGCAGTTAGTTATCCTTGCACTGGGTCCAGGAACAACATAAGCACTTGGGTCACAAAAGCCTGAACAGTTTAGTACGAGTCATGAACAAAAACCAGAAGAGTAACTCTGATGCTAAAGGCCTTCTGCTGGAAAGGATCTGGCAGGTGGGAATTATTTGCTCCAGCAGAACAGATCACACTGAAAGGAAAGTACAAGGGCAACAGGTTGTCTCTTAAAAAAGACAACCCCAGCCAGTTGGATGCTATCTGTATTTAAACTAAAGGTTACAGAGCCTGGAGTTAGTTTTAAAGGGTCCAAACAGTGTCCTCCCACCATCACCCCAGGAAGCTGCTCCAAGGTTTTCCTACCTTCATCAGCAGGAATTTGTGCCTCATTCTTAGGGTAAACTTGTCAAAAGCCAGCTTTTGGACACCAGATCTTTTGCAAACTAGATTGAAAGATATAAGACTTATTTTCTACCTGCCAAAGAGTAGGTACAGTGACTGGTTTGGCTATCAATATTGTCTTTGATTAAAGCAAAAAGAGCCACCTCAAACCACTTAAGCTTCACAGCAAAAGCTTTTTTTTTCTCCCCAGACTTTTGATTATTTTGCAGACCTTTCCTGAACTCTGTAATATTCCACATCCTTTGAAAAGTCCAGTCAGCAGGAGGACGAGACCAGTAGCATCTCAGTAATGCTGTGTTTACAGGCAAGAATGTGGTGCTTCAACAGGTGTTTCTATTCTCTTTTCATACCTCCAGAAAATTGTACCAATTGTATCTCACGCAGAACTGGATGGAGTCATTTAGCTAAAATGACAGAGTACAGAGAAGGACAACGAAACTGGTGAGAGGCCTGGAGAATAAGTCTTATGAGGATGGATTGAGGGAGTTGGGATTGTTTAGTTTGAGGAAGAGGAGGCTGAGAGAGGTCATCCCTCTCTACAACTCATCCCTCTCTACAACTGCTTGAAAGGGCATTGGAGAGAGGTTGGTGCTGGTCTCTTCTCACGGGCAATTAGCAGCAGAACAAGAGGGAATGGCTGCAAGCTGCAGCAGGGTAGGGTTAGGCTGGACATGAGGAAAAAGTTTTTCCCAGAGAGAGTGGTCAGTCAGTGGAATCAGCTGCCCAGGGAGGTGGTGGAATCCCCATCCCTGACTGTGTTTCAGAGTCGATTGGATGTGGTGTTGAGGGATCTGGTGTAGGGGAGAACTTGTAGAGTAGGGCTGATGGTTGGACTTGATGATCCCAAGGGTCTTTTCCACCCTAAATGATTCTATGATTCTATGATTCTATTCTAATATAAATCTTTGGTTCCCAGGGGAAAGTCTCCAAACTCTGCACTTTACTGGAGTACTCGCTTCTCATGTGATACTTGTATTTGCCTGTACTTATTCATATTGTGTGGAGTGATTCACTCGAGGGAAGCGTCTTTGCATCTCAGCCTGTAATGAGGCGGGGAGAAAATCTGAAGCTTTAAGGGGACTTTTTTTCTTCATTTCTTTTGCTGAGCTGTGTGAGCATATGCTGCCATCCTGGCATGAGTCATAACTTCAAAAGCATAATTCTGCAGCACAGATTGTAACTGCATTCACAAAACTTAAGTGGGTGCGTGATGAAAAAATGGAGCAAATTTTATTATACAGCAATGCCTCAACTTGCACGGCTCCTTTTCACTCCTAAGCTGATCCGAGCTGCACAGAGAAGCCAGGGAAGGCACCTTTGCATGAGAGATGAGGTGAGCAGAACTCTCCCACTGGAGCTGAAGCTGGGGCTTGAGTGGCACTTAGCCCCACGTGCTGCCGCGGCATCTGCAGGTGACGCATGACTCACCCTCACAGGACCAGCAAGTGACTGCCAGAATTAGCATCCCGCCTGCAGCTTCAAAAAGAACGGGGCCCTCTTGACTGTGGTGGTTTATATCACATCCTGGGATCCCTTAGAAAGCAATATTTTTATTTGCCTTGGTAAGTCACCCATCAACGATGTCTATTTTTTTTTTTCCCAAGGGCAAAAAAAGAGGACTTTCTGCTTCCTCTCAAACTTCTGATAAGAGTCTATAGGTTTCCCACACACGAATGGATTTAACCAAAACTTGTACAAACCTCAGGCTGAGGTTCAAGAAGTACAGCTACTGAAAGAGCTGGATTTGCCTTATTTTTATTTTTACTCCTGCTTCAAACTGCTGTTACAAGGACTAGCCAAATCCTAATTCCATTTTTAAAAATAAATAAATAAAAGCCAGCCTTGTACTAACAGGAAATCCTGACCGTCGTCTCAGCCGATTTTGATTTTTAGGATATTATTTACTATAATAGAGGAGAGAGCACTCTAGCTTTACAAGCAGGTACTTTATGGATTTACTCAGGTGGCAAGTACTGTGGCAAGATTTTATCAGGACGATAAAAGAAATATGTTTACTTTACTCTGATGTAATTTTAGGTTTACTTTAAAGCACTGTAAAAGCTGATTGAACTAACACTACTATTTGTGCTTCAGTCTGTTTCGCTCAGAAACTGATTTTAATAGAAATTATGGGGAAGTACTTTCTAGACAATTTCACAACATGAGCTGTGGAGACGTGTTGTAGGTGGATATGATCTCCTGTTCCTAATATGCCAGTATGAAAACACTGGTGTTAAGAGTTGACTTAAAATATTGAGCACCAACAATTTCCAAAAATAGCCAAAACTACATGCAGACAGAAACTGATTTCTCTACAGACAGAAACATGGCAGTTCACCTGCACGACGCACTCTATGGTAATTCAAAATCCTACTGGGTTTTTATGTAATAACTAACTATTCTGTCCAGTTATTACTGTGGTTGAGTATTTTTTGCAGGCCTTGCAACAGAAACAAGCAGAGTCTAAATAAACGCAGAATATTCCTTATATTTAAACTCTTTTTAGACCTTCCAGTCAGGAGAGGTTATGGTCCAGCTATATTCTGACTTGTGGGTTATTGAATACATAACATAAATTGTCAGGGGAAAAGAAAAAAGGAAAGAAGGAAGGAAGGAAGGAAGGAAGGAAGGAAGGAA
>VZTM01037232.1:0-35111 GCA_013400555.1 Jacana jacana | reverse complement strand
AAAAAAGAAAGACAGAAAAATTGTGAAAAGTATTTAACTTCCAAGTCTTCCAGAACATATCAGGAACTGGGAAGTTTTGGATGAGACCATTATCTCATGGAAATCAGCATGGCTCACATCATATAGTAGCTCTTTGCTAATTTTTACCAAGTACAGATTTGGCCCCTAAATGCCTCCAACACATTTTAGTGTTGAGCACCATCTTTTCAGTGGTATATTTTATTGTATACAAATCTACTATTAATTACCCCACACAGAGACTCAGAAATACAGTTTTTATTTAGCCCAGTCAGTTTAAGGATGCTGATTATAACACACATGGCCTTAAATTGCCAGCGTTGGCTTTCTCCAGGAGGGAATCCTCTTCCTGTGTCAGATTTCGCAGCAAGTGGTCAGCAGGGTGCTTGAGATCAATCTTCTTCTGCACAAAGAAAGAGGTTGTGTCTGGCAGAGCGTCCTCTGTGAGTGCTCCAAGCCTTGGAGCTTACTCCTTCCCTTAGTCCAAAATAGCCTGAATTTGGGGACCTTCCAGGGCTACTACAAAAAAACATCTGTTTGGTGGGGGGGGAAAGGGTTGGAAAAGGCTGGAGATATATTTGCTACAACAGAGAAGGGGCAGAAATGAGCTTCTGTGAATAGTTGAGTAACTGCTATTTTGGTGGACGGGTCCTCTCGTTGCCAAGGCTGCATCACATTGCTAATGCTGTTTTCAGGTTTTTCAATCTTGGAAAGAGGACTTTTCAGTTATTCTTCAAATTAAAAGTGTGGTAATTAATTGTGGAAGTTTGTGGATATGAAGTAAGGAAATCCTACCATGAGCATTACCCACAATTTCTATGACTTCTAATGCATGAAAATAAGTGCTTGAAAATTTTTATGTTATTATTAAGGAAACATTGTCAAACACATATAATTTTAAAACCTACTGGGAGCTGTATTGAATGGTATTGATTAATTTTCCCTCTTGACTCTATTGTCACTGGATCTGTCTGGACACTTATGTCACCCTAGCGCTAACGTCACGTCGAGATATGTGAAGGCTGATTTTCTTTGTATTATGATTAAAAGTAATATTGGACTTAATAAATGTAGAGTGGTTTTCAATACAGCATTTTTCTAAATCTAAATATGAAAGACATCCTGAATTTATTGCTCCTGTAAGAGCTAAAAAGCAGTGAAAAAGACGGATCATCCAAATTCTTTATTTAGGAATTGGCATCCTAGTCTTGTCATCAAAATATGAATGTTTTATAGTATCTCTGCAGAGCATCTCTTCAGACCTCTATATAACAAACATTATACTCAACAATGCAATTGTCAACCAGATTCAGGACTGGTTCTTAATGGAGCAAATTCACTGGAATT
Source organism: Jacana jacana (assembly GCA_013400555.1). NCBI lineage: Eukaryota > Metazoa > Chordata > Aves > Charadriiformes > Jacanidae > Jacana > Jacana jacana. The sequence continues at coordinate 33,746 of VZTM01037232.1, read as the reverse complement.
CTTTTATAAATCTGATGGAAAAAAATTCTTTGCTGTCTTTGTCTGCTGAGTTGCGTAAATGTAGATGTTGAGTGCCATACGAAAACAGTGTCCCAAGGAATCCCACTGAGGTTCCAGATGCTTCTCCAGAAAAGGATTTCCTTTTGGTCGCATTTCTAAGCCTTGTGCAGATGCCTCAAATACTACCAGACACCTAAAATAGCACTAGATGTGTAAGCTGAGGTACCCAAATCCCAGCTTCTGACGGTTGCTGAGCCGCAAGTCTCTTGAAATCCGCTGATGGAACAGAGTTCCTGACTTTTATGGGACCTAAGGGACTTATAGGACCTTTGACAACAGCTATTCCTAGGTGTCTTAATCTGAAGCTGAATGTTACATCTGAGATAATAATCAAGAAATTATTTGGGAAATTTTTTTAAAGAAATCACAAACTGAATAGACACCGGTGGAGTGGTTTTTTTCAAGCCTTTCCTATGCCATAAGTTAATAGGAATTAAAATTAAAAAAAAAATACAAAACAAAACAATACAAAAAAACCCAAAACATTTGTCCAAACAGGCAAAAAAGCCCTGGATATATCTCTTCAAGAAGTGCATGAGATTCAAGAAACACATTTACTTTTATTTAATGTTGAATTTCACTTTCATTACAGAAACAGAGATTTTAATCACTAAAAAAGTCTGGGGTTTGTTATCATTTCTATGATTTTTGTAATCAGAAGTGGAATTTGACTACAACATGTTGCCAAGATTGTCGAGTTGTGCCTAGCGAGTTCAAGGCTGTGCTTTCAAATGTGCACTGCTGACACAAGCTGTGTCTGGAACGGGACCTCTGTTTTCTTTATGCTCCTGTTCATACCCTTCCCCACTGCAGTAAAATCAAAGCAGTCAGCAATGTTCTTCATGCACTGGTGCGTCTCTCAGCCAGTCTACGACGGTCAGCAAATAGTAGCATCATTAGGACCAGTGGGTTAAAAATTTTGCCATCTGTGGAAAATGGACTTGGATCGACTATTGCCATCTTCAGTTGCACCAAACACTTATTTAAAAACATGTTGGACGATAGTAAGTTCTGTTCCTTCTTAATTGAAAACTCTCACATAAGCTAACCTTTGTGAAATATCCAAATCCAGCTCAAAAACACATCCAGGCAACAAAGTTTGCAAATATATTACCGAGAATGGTCACAGGTGAGAGTATTAAACAATATTTGGCTTAGATCAACTACCTGTATGTATAGGTCTTCATCCTCCTCTCTGCACTTTTCTTGAGTTTTTCTCCTCCTGCAGACCGTGCATGTAATGCCAGGGGTGTTAAATGCCAGGGATAAACCTAGGGGACATTCAGACTGATCTCAGGGACACAGGAGGCAAATCGATTCTCAGCTTCCAAGCATGGCTTCTTTCTGCCCTTTTACTCCTTTCAAAAAGAATTGCAACCTCTGCCTCCCAAGCAAGTCATCTCTGGCCTCTCGCCATGTCTTTAACAGGCTGCTGCAGCCAGGACTGCCTATATTTTGGAATAATTGAGTCTCCCTCTCCCTTCTTCCACATCACTGGCTTCTGCCTAAAGATTTGGACTGTTGCAGGTTCCTGAGTGAATTAAGCAGGGCAGAAGAAAAGCAAGCCAGTCTCTATTCGAGGACACAGCAGAGGAAAGACATCTCTTCCAAAGTCAGGCTGTGGTCTCCAGTCAAAAGTCACACAATGGGAGGGTGCCAGGAAAGCACTCTTTTGATCACCCAAGGACTTACCCCAAAGTGCAGGACTATTTGCACTTTCCCCAGGTGCAAAAAGGGTTAGGTATGGAGCTAGCAGAAGGAAAGCCCATCAAATTCCTCACGGTTCCCAGGCTGAGCAACGAGAGGTGAAATTCTAACTTCGACAGAAAAAGGTGGTGGGGGAGCAGGGGTTGGTCCTGCTTGATCTTCAAGTTCAGAACAATGTGTGGATGAGTTAAAAAAAAAAAACAAAAACCACTAAAACATTCTTCTCAGAAGTCTTTGGGATCCCGAATCAAGTTTAGCTCGCTTCTGTACAACTGCAATTTTTAGTGAAAGTATGGCACAGTTCTGCAACCATCATTTTGAGTGGCTGTTAATCTTTAGGGATGTATGCTTAAGCACCCGTGAGTGAAAGACATATTTTTTCCCATATATAAATTGCAACAGAAGTATTGAACACCCCAGCAGCTGGATCAGGACACAATGAGCATTGTGTCTACATTGGAAAAAGAGAGGATATCACCTTTCAATAATATTTACCTAAAACCCATTCATTTCTTCAACTAGAAGCTGGGAAAATAATACCCATATGAGAGATTTTTCTACTGACATTTTTTAAGATTGATTTAATTACCTTTAGTTATGTTCATTCTCCTTTTGGATTTACTTTCTGTGAATATGCTAGTGATTGCATTTCATGTTCATGGAAAGTGGATTTCAAAGTTACATTCATAAGTAATTTCAAAACTCAAATTTAGGTGTAAGGTAAGAAGGTATTGAGATTGGAAGTTTGTGCATGCTTATCTAATCAGGGAACAGGGCAAGTACCATATGTCTTATCAGCACTGTCATGTATTCTAAACAGCATCACTTCAATTTGTAAAGTTGTGGTCCATCACTAATGTAACAGATTTTTTTATAGAACAAATTTGAATTACAGGTAATTTACAGAGAAATCGATCTGCTCACAGATGTTTTCTGAACATAAAACAAAGCTAAAATCTTCCAAAACAATTAATCTTAGGAATTATACATTCAGTTCTACTTCTGAGTATGGAATACAGTCTATTAAAACCCAGCTATACTTCCCTGTGCACTATAAATATCAAGGAACATTGAGATAAATGTCAGCTAGGAGGAAGTCTGCTTTAAACTGAAATAGCAGCTTGATAGAAACACTTGTTTAGAATAATTAATATTTAATAATAAGACAAAGCCTTAAATCTAGACTGACATCTTACATTTAGGCAGGCAATTGCTGAAAATCTGAATGTTACTTCAGTGCCACAGTCTTTTCTATTTGGCATCAGACCAGGTCTTCTTTCTACTATTTTTGAAATCACAGACAAAACCACAGGCAACTGGACCTCTCCTAGGAAAAAATTGGATAAGAAGCAAAAAGAGTTTAATATTCTTCCATCCTTTAGTCCCAAAAAGAACATTATTTTTATTTCTGTTCTCCTCATTTTCACTGTGCAATGGTTGTAGTACTTAGAAAGAAAAAAGGAAATATATGTTTTTCCTAGTCAGATATAGTATTACCCTAAATACTCAATGTATTTTAAGTATATTGGAACTATTAATTTTAAAAAAGCGTGTAAAACAGCATACCTTTTTTTTCTCTTTTCAAGATGAAAAAAGTGACTGTTTCAAAGAAGGTGAGAATGGAAGGAACGTCTCATCAAACCAGTGACAGAGGCAAATCCTGAGACAATCACAGTTGATATGTAGCTATCGGGGACACTGAAATCATAGAATCATAGAATGGTCGCAATTGGAATGGACCTTAAAGATCATCCAGTTCCACCTCCCACTAGACCCAAAGCTCCATCCAGCCTGGCCTTGAACCCCTCCAGGGATGGGGCAGCCACAGCTTCTCTGGGCAACCTGGCCCAAGGTCTCACCACCCTCAGACTAAATAATTTTTTCCTAATACCTCATCTAAATCTCCCCTCTTTTAGTTTAAAGCTGTCACCCCTTGTCCTATGACTTCAATCCCTGCTAAAGCGTCCCTCCCCATCTCTCCTGCAGCCCCCTTTGGGGACTGGAAGGCTGCTATAAGGTCTCCCCGGAGCCTTCTCTTCCCCAAAATATTTTTCATTGTATTATCTTACCACATTCCAAACACTAATTTTAGTACAAAATGTCCTAACGCTCTTTTTGCAAGTAATTATGTTCAGAGTAGGTTTTGGTTCTGCTAAATGAATAAAATATATTCTCTGTGTCTGAAAGACTGAGCAAATTGGAGTAAGTCTGGAAGAGAGAGACGGGGATGGGTGGGATGGGAAGATCCATGTGTCTCCAATGGCCATAACACCTGAACTATTACCTTCAATGAAGATCACCAAATGCAGATGGATAAAAATAATACTTTATGTATTCTAATGTTCAAATATGAGAAAGGTCAGCCACAAATATCAGTATCTCACTTGAATTTACTGTGTTGGACCACATGGCCCAGTCACATAGAATCATAGATTTGTCTGGGTTGAAAGGGACCTTTCAGATCATCGAGTCCCACCCTCAAGCTGACTGACAAAAGCCATCACTAAACTCTAGCTCTAAGGATTAACTCTACCCATCTTTAAAATAATTCTAGGGATGGTGACTCCACCACCTCCCTGGGCAGCCTGTTCCAGTGCTTAATAACCCTTTCAATGTAAAAACTTTTCCTAATACCCATCTTAAACCTCCACTGGTGTAACTTAAGGCCATTTCCTCTTGTCCTATCGCCCGTTCCTTGGGATAATAGACCAAACCTCATGGCTACACCCTCCTTTCAGGGAGTTGTAGAGAGCAAGAAGGTCTCCCCTCAGCCTCCTTTTCTCCAGTGCATTAGAATGAGGAATGCTCCTTTCAGCCTCTCTCAAGCTGCTACCGTCCACACTGACTCATTAACGTTAAAAGCAGCTGACATCTGTCTGCCTGGTGTTTCCGTTGCTGGTCCTAAAGCTCTTTGAAATAAGGTTGCTTTGTTTTGTTTTCTGACTATTAAGCTCTAACTGAGACTATGGACCCGATTAACCTGTCGAGAAATGTCAAGCTGCCGTGATTATAAATAGCCTCAGACAAATGATGTAAACACTGAAGGCTACTTAGCTCCGTCCCCAAAATAGCAAATTTCCCCTGAGTAAATCAGAGTGAAGTTTTCTAGTGGCCGGATGCCTCCTTAGGAAATCAAGCCTTCCTTTTTTCGCTTCCCAAATGCACAGACTGCTCATACAGCAGGTCTGCCACAGCGCAGTTCTCTGCACCTTGATGCCTTGCACTCCAGGATTTTTATGGCCTCCCAACAGCCTGCCCAGGGAGGTGATTGGGTCACCATCCCTGGAGGTATTTGAGAAACCTGTAGATGTGGCACTTCAGGGCATGCTCTACTGGCCAAGAATGTAGGGAGTGGGTTGTGGGTTTGTGTACAGTTGGACTTGGTCCTCTGATCTCAGAGGTCCTTTCCAACCCGAACAATTCTGATTTCTCTGCTCTTCAGGTGATTCCCACACCTTTGAATGAACGCATGCATTCTACAGTAATGATCTCACCTTTCCAGTTATGGCTTGTTCCATGCCAACAGACCACTCAGTTTAAAATGACTGTTCCATACTACATAGCTGTAAATACATAAGAGATACTATTCAGAAAGGTATCTTCTCTTACCACAGCCCAAAGGCAGAAGTCCGTTTTTCCTTTGGAAATCTGTTGCGGTGGCCAGCTAATCTGCATCTTTAAGTTGAAGTGACAAAGTGTGATTGTCCATATAAGCAAACCTTCTTATTAATAATGGCAGAATCTAGCATAAACTACTGTGGTATGCTTTTAATAAATTATGAAGAGATATAAAATTAAAGGCTCACATTCCACTTCTGACCTTCACTAGTGAAAACTCATTAAAGGAATTGCCTTGATTGAATTACAAATGACACACAAAAATAAAAACTGAAAAAATAAAAAATCTGTCTTTCAGCTGAATGTCACATATGGTGTTTGCTGTCTTATTGAGAGATTTTATTTCCTAATTTCCAACAGGAGGACTAACTGGGGTAAACTTAGACCAGAGCCTCCAGAGCCTGCTGGATTTGTAAAACAAATCAAATGCGTTTAAGATGATATACCTTCTAAGGGGAACATAATCTATTATTAGGGCATTTCAGTTTCTTATGCTGCTTCATATTCCTGCACAAACTCTTAATTACTAAGTGTTGTATAAATATTTAAACATTCATTTATGAAAACAAATCAAGACAATATCTGTGTTTTACTTCTCTTCAGAAGCCTAACTACACTGTTAAAATACCTTCAAGACCATGTCTTTGGAAGGGAACATATTCTATGAACAAACACCTAGGTCAAAGCAAAAGGAACAACTTTCCAAAGAAAACAAGCAATCATTTCAATCACTGAGCAAAGAGGCAGCAGGCCTAAATATTTGGGCTGCATGGGGGACTGAAGGAGGATTGTGCTGTATTACATCCCAAATTGCAGTGTTAGGAAAGGGAAAGGTACCTACGGAGACTTCTCCCTCTGTGGACCACCTGGCTTGCGTCTGCTCTGATGGAGATGGTGCACGTGACTCATGCTTCACATGCTGCACAAATTACTCTTATAGAAGGGGAGATGTACATAGATCCAGGAAAAGAAATATAGAAGCTTTTAAGCTTTTTTTTTTCTTGTTTTTTCTTTTTTCCTCCCAAAAATGCATTCTGTGTGTACCAGGAAAATACCAGCTTAGGCCCTGTGAGAAGTTAAATCTCAGTGAGGAAAAGCACAGCATTTTTTTTCTGCTCACCCTACCTGATCACACACTGAGGCAGAGCCTCACTTTGCATAAATCACAGAAAGTCAATGAAGATGTATCAATTCCCACAAGCTTGTTTTTCAAACCAGTGTATCTCCGACTGCATGTTGAAATAGAACACAATCTATGACAGATGCCTTAACAAAAATAAATAAATAAATAAAGGGGAAATAAAGGAGGGGCAATGCAATGATTCAGAGTAAACTGAAATATGTGTAACCACATAACGACAGAAGCCAAAAGTAACACTTCATTTTTGCGCTTGGGGTTAGAGTCATTAAGATTAGGCTTTTTTCCTGTTCCTTTTATAACTTCGCAATGACTCTACAATAAGATTCTGTGCGAGAACCTGGCTTGCAGAGAACACAGGCCTTTCCACATGTCCCAGGATAGAACACAACATATTTTGCTACAACTCGCCCCCTCTCCCCCCGCTGCAATATTTAACCTCAGGGAGGTAGAGCTAAGACTTCTGATATTTGGGGGTTTTTCCCTTTGTTTCTCCTTCTGTCGACACAAATCCAGAACTATGAAAACTCTAAATGCTTTGAAATGCCCACAGCTGCGGGTAATTAGTCCATTCTGTTTTAATATATTCTTTCTCCTGAGTTCCAGCTTCTGGATACTCAAGTTATAGCAACATTCAGTTGAGAAATATGAGTTTCACAGAGAAAGACGGTTAAAATGCACATGTGAAATTATTTGAGTACGAAAATATGGATCAGGCCAGGAGGAGCTGACTGAATTAAGGGGATTTAAGGGAATTATTTACCATCTGGAAAGCAAAAGTTGTCACTTTTCCTCCGGCCATATTGTCTGCTTGTGACTTTTTAATATGTTTAACTCAAAACCGTGACAATTAAGCTGTTAAAAAATGTAGTTCAAGTAAAATGTGCCTGGTCCACAGAAAAAAACTGTGGATATTCAGTAAAATTTTCAATTAGTATGGGGTAGCTTTTATCTTTTTTATTGAGGCTGTATAAAAACTCACACTGCAAGCAATTGAATAATTTCGTATTGTGAGGGTCTGAATTCATGAACACTAAATGGAATAGGGCACACTATACTAAGCAAAAAATTGTATCAGGCCAAGGCCCTGCAGGTAGCACTATGAAAGGTGAAGGTAAAGAAAGAATGATCTAATAAAAGAAACTTTAGAGCAGAGCAATACAATGAGTGGTATCAAACCGAGACACCTGACAGAAGCGTTTAAGGCCAGGCTGGATGGGGCTTGGAGCAACCCGGTTTGGTGGGAGGTGTCCCTGCCCAGGGCAGGGGGTTGGAACTTGATGATCTTTAAGGTCTCTTCCAACCCAAACCATTCTATGATTCTATTTATCCAAGAGCTCAGGAAAAGACCTCATACGTGGAACTGTTGAACTACTAACCACAGCATAGAACCTATAGCTTAAAGCACCAGAAGGATTAAAACAGCAACAGGGACAACAATTCTTAAAAAAAAAAATAATTCAGGTATGATCCTAGAAACTATGAGGCAGCTTGGAGTCTAAGATAAGTAAATTGGTTAAAAAGAATAAAAATACCCCAATCAAACTAATAAGTAATATAAAAGTAGAAAATACAACCTATGCAGGCTTAACCTTTTGAAGAGAACTAATACCTCACAGGACATCTTTGAAGGAGCCAAGAACATAGCTCTGTTAGTAAAACCACTTGGATATTCATAAAACTCTCTGTGAGGATCCTCGTGGAACTATTAAAGAGATGCAGTTGCCATTAGGTAAGGTCTAAGGTAGGTCCAAGGTGGAAATAGAAGGTGGGAAGAAGTCACTTCCCGGTGCAGGCAGATCTGCAAAGGTAGCCCTCAGGACACTACCTATGGGTATAGTGAAGTGCAAATACTGCTGGTGAGAGACATTAATTGGGGCAATTAAACCTGAAGCATTTCACAAAGCACTGCAGAGTGTATAATAATACTGAGGATCTGAATGACAGATGGCAATGAAAACCACTCTTGGTGTACACAGAGTCATGAACAAGGGGGAAAAGTCCTCTCAGGCTACATACACCTTTGATGGACTTTTATTTAACATCTGCCAATCAGCAGAAGGATCTATGGGACACCATCAATCTTTCTCTGAACATGTTGGCTCAGCAGTGATCAGGAGGTGAAAAAGAAGAATGGGGTTATTGGGGAAGGAATGTAGAATAAAGCAGAGGACATCAGTGTTTCACTCTATGTGGCCATGGTCTGGCCACCCTCTGAGCAATGCAAGGAGTTATAATCATCCAGTTTCAAAAGGACTCAGTCTTGTCACAGATTTAATTCTCTTTCCCTGATGGAGCTAGGCTTTCAGGCTAGACTGATCTTTGGTGTGATCGAAGCAGACAGTCCTTCTGCCCTTACCTTCAGTGTTGGCGAGCAATTCAGAAAAGTAACCAGACACAACAGGAAAGAAGAAGGTGTAAGTCAGCATTCAGAAAAGACTGGAAACAAACAGGTTAAATCCTACTGCAGCTTTCATTTTTAAACAAAACCCTTTCCCCATCACAGAATTATTTATTCAACAGTACAGTTTGTTATATTGCTTTTTTCCTATGTTGTGCATGTGAATGTGATTTTCACCCTCAATGCATTTCTAATGTAATTTTTCTAATGAATATTTTTGTGCATTTGATTAATGCATCTCTCTTAAGAGTTGTGTCAAGATCATTACAATACCAAAAGGGAAAACTGCAATTGGATTGTCTCGCTCCTTCCATGCTGAAAATGAAATATCCATTGCACCCCATAATCGTTTCGATGAAATTAATTAACTGCATATTTCCACAGTACCACTACTGCAATCTGGAATTCTATTGGTTGAGTCATTGTCATGCATCCTTCAAACTGCACGGTATGGTCACATTTTGCACTCATGTCACATTGCTCTCTCCCAAAGAGAGAGCACTCTACAGCTTCCTGAAAGGGAGGGTGTGAAGAGGAGCGGGTCGGCCTCTTCTCCCAGAGAACTGGAGGGAATGGCCACAAGTTGCACCAGGGGAGATTTAGATGAGATGCCCGGAAAAACTTTTTCTCCCCAAGAGTGGTCAGGCATTGGGTTGGCCTGCCCAGGGAGGTGTTGGGGTCACCATCCCTGGTGGTGTTCAAGAAGCATCTGGATGAGGTGCTACAAGCCATTATTTAGTGGGTAGTATTGGTGATAGGAGGACGGTTGGACTAGATGATCTTGTAGGTCCTTTCCAACCTTGTGTTTCTATGATTTTCTACGAAAGCCCTTTTCTGAACTGAGTTAAAACTACTCCTAACACTAAAAAGAATCACTATCGGACTATATATCTTAAGAAAAGTTAACTACAACGTTTTCAATAACGTGCCAATAAGGTTCTTTTGGATATCACTCATGTGTTTTATGGTGCCTCCAACTGAGAATGCTGGCCTCAATCAGTAAGACCAAGGAGTGCCGAAGGAATTGATCTGAACTCTGAGTACATACAAACAACAGGAATTCAGTTAGCTCAGTAGATGCAACCACACACCTGGTGCTGGACCACTGGATCCCACTAACTTCTGTGAAATTTGGAAAAATTATTCTCTGTGCATTAGTGCATGCTTTCAGATACAACCATAAGCAAAGAGTGCAACTCAGAAATATCCCTGGGACAAGATGTCATCCTGCAACATATTGAAGAATGAGCTCAATTTTAATCACACAAATCATCCCATTTATACAAAGGGCAATGCATATTTTTAATATTTACACACATGCTTACATGCTTCAGTGATCTGGAACATCAGAAAGATAACAGCTCAGTGGGACTACATATGAACTCAGATAAAAGGTTTGGCCTTAATGCAGTAATTAAACTAATTGCCAGATTGAAAACATAAAAACTTACCCCCAAACTGCACCATGCGTTCCCAGTAAAAACTGGAAGTGCGAGGAACACCATGATGGCTGGGCACAGACCTGCATTATTTTCATAAACCCATGAGTGCTGCTACTAGTATATTAATCCCTGCAAGGAGCCATAAAGCCTGATTCCTGGTTTTGCCTTGAGTACAGCAACAGGAATCTTAATGCAACTGAAACTGCAAGTGGAAAATATTTTCCACGTTTCCAAAATGAGGTAGAATAATGCAGGCAACATTTCTCTTCTCTATATACCTCAGCAGGACTCCTGCTGTAGGACACTATAATCTGATCACAGAGCTTATTATGACCACCGTCTCTTAATTAAATGCTAACAATAATGGCCAAAGCACGCGACAATAGAATTTATTCATTAGCAGACAAAAGCATAACTAGAGCTGTTTTGCCTGATGGCGTGAAATACATGGGCTTAGCTTTTCTCTGTTTTGTTCCCCTCTGTCATTTTAGTATTAGAACAACAAAATCTAATAATGTGCTCTTTCTTATTAGTACTTTTAGCACGGCAGGAAAAGAGCAATTTCTGAATAACTTTTCCACGTCAACTTGCCTCAGAAAAGAAGAAAGAAAGAAAGAAAGAAAGAAAGAAAAAAAGAAAGAAAGAAAGAAAGAAAGAAAGAAAGAAAGAGAGAAAGAAAGAAAGAGAGAAAGAGAGAAAGAGAGAAAGAAAGAGAGAAAGAGAGAAAGAGAGAAAGAGAGAAAGAAAGAAAGAGAGAAAGAAAGAAAGAAAGAAAGAAAGAAAGAAAGAAAGAAAGAAAGAAAGAAAGAAAGAAAGAAAGAAAGAAAGAAAGAAAGAAAGAAAGAAAGAAAGAAAGAAAGAAAGAAAGAAAGAAAGAAAGAAAGAAAGAAAGAAAGAAAGAAAGAAAGGAAAAGAAAGAAAGAGGATTGAATCAATGAGGCTACAAATGTAAATTTAATCCATTCTTAATGGCCCATGGACGTGGTTCACCAAGGTTCCCTGCCAGTAATTTTCTGCTGTTCCTTTGGAAAAAAAAAGTAATTAATGAAACAAGTTGAAGCTTGTTGTGTAATCCTCTCTTGAAAGCTGTATCCGTACATTTTTCAATAAGAATCAGCAGCTGATTAACAATGTACCTGCCTGCTGAATGCTTATTGCTGCTGGAACAGAACCTGCTGCTTAATATGAGGTTTATTAATACCACATTAGACTTCCTTTATTATTTTTTTATTATTTTTTTTTTTTCTGCTCATGGTTGAAAGTAATTTGCTTTCAGCAGACATCCTTGAATGAAGTTCATTAGGCAGCAAATACATATCAGTGAAATCTATTTCATGTGACTGCAGTCAGAGAGTTACCATGTAGTTTGGATCCAATTTTTCACAGAATACACCACATCCCTCAACACCCTCCCCCTGGGCAGCCCGTTCCATGGTCTGACCACTCTTGCTGGGAAGAATTCTTTCCTCATGGCCAGCCTAACCCTACCCTGCTGCAGCTTGCAGCCATTCCCTCTTGTTCTATCGCTAATTCCCTGTGAGAAGAGACCAGCACCAACCTCTCTACTGCACCAACCTCTCTACAATGTCCTTTCAAGCAGCTGTAGAGAGGGATGAGGTCTCTCCTCAGCCTCCTCTTCCTCAAACTATGCCCCAGGCCTTTCACCAGCTTTGTTGCCCTCCTCTGCACTCGCTTCTGGGAGACATGGACGGGAATCCAAAGAAACAACAGAAGCCAAAGATGCCACCTTACAGGTGCAGGTGCATTGGCTGAGAGGTAAGGGTAACTCAGTGCACCCATCCCTCCTCTGATCACATTCCCCTCATTGGTTGCTCACAGCCCTGTGGTGAATAGCAACCTCATCACCTCCTGTACTCCTAGGAAGGAGAAGACGCCTGGAAACACTCAGGCAAACACTGAGCACAAAGCCAAGACCTGTGTTGCTGGCTGTTGCCTCTGCTACTTGTCACACTCCAAGGTGACTCAGGCCCTGACATTCCCCATTGTCCTGCCACAATTAAAAGAGCAAGAGCTACTTGGATTTCATGAAAGAAAAGTGGAAATATCTTCTGGGGCTCCTTACTCAAGAAGGACAGGGAGCTGCTGGAGAGGGTACAGCAAAAGGTTACGAAGATGGTGAGGGGACTAGAACACCTCTCTGATGAGGAAAGGTTGTGGGACCTGGGTCTTTTTGGTCTGGAGAAGACTGAAGGGGGTTCTGATCAACACCTATAAATACTTCAAGGGTGGATGTCAGGAGGATGGGGCCAGTCTTTTTTCAGTGGTGCCCGGGGACAGGGCAAGCAGGAACGAGCACAAACTTGAACATTACAAGTTCCATCCGAATATGAGGAGCAACTATTTGACTTTGACGGTGGCAGAGCCCTGGAACAGGCTGCCCAGAAAGATGGTGGAGAGCCTCTGTCTCTGGAGACATTCCAAACCCACCTAGACACTTTCCTGTGCAACATGCTCTGGGTGATCCTGCTCTGGCAGGGGGTTGGACTAGCTGATCTCCAGAGGTTACTTCAAACCCTTGCCATTCTGTGGTTGTCTGCCCACAGGAGACAAGCATAGCCCCTTGATTCAAAATGAACAGACCCATCACCCACATCTCTGAGTTGTACCTTTAAGCCTTGAAGAAGGATTTAGTATATTCAGGATCTGAGTTCCTGTGTATTTGTAATCTCATATTTAATTAAGCCCCTCTGGAACCAGAGAGCTGTGCTAGCGGTTCTACTGGGAGACTGGGCTATATACATAATGTTTGCTCGTTAAATGAAAGAAATGCAATGCCAGCAAAAAGAGGGATTACTTTAGTTAAATTTTCCCTTCGACTCCACTGCTTTGAAAATCCTTAAAAGGAGAAAAGGAGAAGACTACTGCTGGCAAAATATGACAGTAGCATTTTAAATGGACAGAAATGCCAATCCAGATTGAGAATTCATATATATATGACTCAAGTTGGCTTTTTTTCCACCTTTGCTGGTGCTAGAAGGTACTTCCTTCCAGCCCCAGCTGCCTTGTCAGAGGCTTCTGCAAGATTCTTCTCTCTGATCAATTCCACTTTCTTCTTAGAAGGATTTAGTTCTTGATTTCCACTGTGCGCTGTTTTATTTTACATGAAAGACCTGATGGGGAAAAAAAAAAACAACAGGTCAGAAATCCCTTCCAAAGAGTTTGAATCTGCTGCTGATCTGTGAAGGTTCATATATTCCAGGTCATCATTAAATCTTGTACTGAGAGTTTCTGGAAACTTGAAAAAGCCAAAAGCTCAGCAGGGATTTCTTGCCCCTGCTCCCCAGCACCTACTCAGTCTGCACTAATATTCATTTTCCCCCACCTTCCAACGACCTAAACACAAGTGCCATGGATACATAAAACCCCTCTGTCAATGCTGTAACAAGCAGTAGCGCAATATTGACAAGGAGAGATGCAGAACCGATTTAGGGCTCAGTTTTGCAGCCGCTCGGATTTGGAATTCCCTTTGCCTTCGACAGGAATTCTCACAAGGGAGTGGCTGCAAATTCAGGCCCAAAGAAAGCAGTAGCACATGGAGAGCTCTCCTATCCAGCCAGACTCTCCCTCCTCTCCGCGACCTGACCTGACCCAGCTCAGGGGATCTGGGTGGAAAAACCAAATGGTGGCTGGAAAGTGATTTACTGGAGATGGAGTTTGTCAGACATCTCCCTGTGCTACCGGCATCACCACAGCCTGTAAGGGCAGAGGCGAGGACTGGGAAGCAGCAGCTGGATGAAATAATCGTGAAATAAACTTTTGTTCCAACTTTGGTAATAATGAGGCACTAGAAAATTAGTTCATGTCCTTTTTCTCTCCCTCACCTCCAGTCATTTCTCCCGTTTGCCTCTTTCTGCAGCTGCATTTCATAGCCATGTTTGGAGCAAACATTAAGATTCTGGAACATACAAGTTTGAAAGGGCATAAAATATAATGCTGAGAAGTATTATTTATTATTATGGCAAGTGTTATATAATACTGACCATGCACCAAACATTCGTACAGAGACACCTTCATGGGGTTTTTTTATTCATGTATTGCAAACATGCTATGCTAAATTCATGGTTTGGACACGTAAGGCTTCATGTCAGAAAAAGCACTGGATTTTTGCTGTGTTTGTATTCTGTTATGACCCCAGAGCTGATACTGGTAACTGATCAGACTGACATAATTCATAGGGTCATTGTGCACCATTTTTGGTTGACAAAATTGACCTCGTTTTTTTCAAGATGGGAACAGAGCTCTATTATGAAACTCAAGGCTATGTTTCTAGGTTAAGGTGTGTTATGAATAGTGGTGTTGACTGGATTTGTTTCAGGAGATCTCGTTCAAAACTTCAGGCCAGAGGTTTCCTCACCGTCTTCCACAAAATTTGGAAGCCCCAGGCTTCTATAATTCTCCATGTTCACCCTTGTGCTTGAAGCTGCAACATAACCACCCTCTTTAAGGTACATCCAGACATCCTCAAACTTTTCCATCTTCTTGATTTTCTTCTATTTGCTGTACCCCTTAGGAGGAATTAAGAAAGTTAGAATGTGCAGTTCAAAAGCAGAAAATCATCTGTAAACCCAGCTCTAGACCACTTCATGAAAAGATCGTGACTCCTGCCAGCGTGACCGCCGTTCAGACAACTCGTTAGCACCACCCTGTGATAGGGGAGTTTATATTTAGCAAGAGAGTACATGGAATCAGGCTACTCAGACATTTGACATAAATCTTCAAGTGCCAGTAGAAGAAAAAAAATTCTGCCAGTGAAAAAATCCTGGGCTTTTGCAGGAAGACAGCTATAATGATGATAAATTAAATACTCAGTGGGAAAATGTATCAGATTTAATCTCAATTTCTAACTGTCTGTGAATTTTACTAGCTGGTTTAGAGTACTTTTTTTTTTTTTTTGGCAAATATTTTTGTAATTGAAAATTGGTCCACCAATTGCAAATGAACTGTGGGTAATTTTTTTGCATCCATCTGAACTGTGCTATTGGTCACTCAGAATCCACAGTGCTCCACTGATTTAGGTCTGCTGAGAATTGAGCAGATTGTTCATTTTGAGTTTCCTGATGGCCTGAAGTCTCTTTCTTAATAAATAAACTGCTTCCATTTCTGCCCAGAACTAATTTATCTTGCTCATGAACTAAATTTCATTTTCTGATTGATTGGCCAATGGTTGCTCATAGGCTTAACTTCATTTCATGAACATTCATATAAATATTTTTATTTTACATGTTACAAGTTCTTCAAAAGCAAAAATGCTTGTATCTAAGCACAGTCAAAGTGGAGATTTCCTTAGAAGCTTTGTAACCAACCACAAGTAATATTCTTATCATACTCAAATTTCAAGCCCCTCTGCACTCAGCTGGAATCTTTCCATGGACTTCAGGGGAATTAAACTGGATTATATGAGTCTAGTTCCAATGGATACTGTAAAACCTCAGCAGATCACGGGTGTTTTTCTTGGGGGCTTTTCTCCAAGTCTTTACCTCCTTCTTCTCTAGGTTTTCACATCCCACATAAATACCTCAATGGCCAGAGAGTAGCAGCTCACCTCTGAGGCAGCTGCTGCTCTTCTGCATTGGATAATTTCATATTCAGATCTTAGAAACTGAATTTGCCCGATTGTAGTTGCTCTAGAAGAGCTGGTTCCTTCACCCCATTCCTGGAGGGGGAAAAGTGAGGAGCTTCCAGAGAGGTCTTTAGGTTTTTGCTTTTTCAGGGGGGAGGATTGACTTGTCACCTGAAATCGTGATCAGTGCTAGCTGTTGTCCTGTGCAATGCAGTAAGAATTTCCTCCCATCCAGCCCAACGATGAATGCCAAGATGTTTTAACAACTGTCTGATTCCCATTAAATATTCAGAAAGGTGTAAAACTGAAAGGAATGAATAAAGACAACAAAGCACTGCAGTTCTAGGCCTTAATAAGTCTGTTTAATTGCACAGAGTATGCAAGATGACACTATTTTACTGTCACAACTTAATTATTTACACTTATTTAGACAGGCTAACTGTAATTAAATTACGTCTGTTTTGAAATACATCTTTTTTCCTTAGAAGGCTTTAATTTAAATTAATGCTATGTTTTAATTTAAAACTGCTTTAATGTAATAGAAAACAAGTTGAGATGACAAATAAAGGGCTAATGTGCAGATATGATTCATTTGCACATAAATCAGTTAATCTTTTTTAATGGAACCCCTTTAAATATTGCCCTTTTTTTATCAGCTATATTTCTGCTCTTTATAATCCTGTTGTTAAGGAACCAGCATTTTCCCAATGACGCACCAGTACTGGCAGGAAGCACATCCTAAGTGTATTTTGTGACTCATTTCAATTTGCTCTTTAGTGCATTTGCAGCTTGCTCGTTAACATCAGCATTGGTGGCTAATGGATACTCAGTAGGAAGTCTTTTTTTACAGGAACATTTCATGGAGCAACAGAAATGAAGGTGAGGAAAGATTTCACTGGTGACACAGTGGCTTGTGGCTGGACAGAGGGCCATAGAATCATGCCATAGAATCATATCACACAACCATAGAATGGTTCGGGTTGGAAGGGATCTTAAAGATCATTGAGTTCCAATCCCCTTCCCTGGGCAGGGACACCTCCCAGCAGACCAGGTTGTTCATGACTCTGGGTTCACCAGGACCAGTGCCAGGAACATCTGCCGTAGTATCTACATTCCCCATCCCTCGCACACACACAGCTCATGAGCATCAGCAGCAGAGAGAGGGGAATGATCTCCAGGCTGAAAGAAAAGGATATCTTTATAGTTCAATCCTTGTCATTGCTCCACAGCTGAGGTTTCTGAATATCATGGTTTTTATAAACCTGAATATAGAACAGACCTGGCTGAGTAATTTGGCTGTACTTTGCTTGGCTCATTTTTCTCTTAGCTTCTCTTTTTTTCCCTTTCACCTTTTTTTTTTTTTAAAGAAGACACTGGAAGAGATATTGTTTTTTGTGTTACCCATTCAGCACAGAAACCACTAAGCATTTTTCACCCAGGTGTTCTGGCTCTGTCAGAGACATAAAAAAAAAAAAAAAGAAAGAAAAAACCTCCAAAAATTAAAAAAGAAAACTTTCCCTTCCCCTGTATACCAAACTGTAGCTCATTCTTTGACAAAAATTCCCATTATGTGAACTGGTTTGGTGAACTGGTCATAGTGTTCAACTCTGAATCAGTCAGGTTTCTGAGAGATACTATCTCTTGGAAAGCCCATGAAAGGGCAGCATCTTCTCTCTTCAGTGTTTATCTTCAGTTGAAGTCATGGATGGTAGCCATAGTCTGCTTGTATGAACTGGACTGACCCTACAGGTTCCCTGTAAATTAGCAAATTTTCAAGAATTCTCAGGAAAAACAGAAGTTTATATTAGTGTTGCTATTATTATTTATTTTTTCATACCAACAACAATAACAAAGTCAGCATGGTCTTCAAAGTGCACAGTTACCTTTATGTGTGCCTCTCATAAGGATTTCCTAGACTTGAGCTTTTGCCTCAGCTTTAAAAACAATGATTTCTCCAGAAAGAGCAAAAAGGAGCACATTATACTGGGTAGCAGAGCAAGAAAACTCACTGAAGTCGAAAGGCAAAGGTTGGGCCAAGTCCACGAGAGTGTACATAGAGGAACCCAGGTTCTGCATATTCCACTGTTTAACAGATACTTTTAACAATGGTTGTAAAACAGTTGCATGGCCACTAAAAAAAAAAAAAAAAAAAAACAGGTGCTGAAAATGGAAAGAAATGCTCAGGTGCCATTAATAAGGTTGAAATGCTCCATGTCAAATATCACATAAACAAAAGGATACTTTTGACCATATGTTTAGTATGGTGTAGAAGAAGGAAGAATAGAGACACAAGACATCACCACTAAATTAGATAAACTAGCAACTCTACCTGATAAAATTTAGATAAAATTTAGCAAAGTACTTAAAATTTGAAGAACAAAATGAAGTAATTATTAAACTGTTAAATGCTAGTGTGAAGTCATGGAGAACAATTGGTAGCCCGGAGTCTGGAGATGAACAAGTGTGGAAACTCTTCTTTATAGGGAAAAGGCAAACGCAGGGTAATAAGAGAAGTCAGTCTGGCTTGGGTAAGGGGAGACATACTAGAAACTCTTTGAAAGCCCAGAGAATGACAAAGATAATGAAATGGCCAACAGGGATATCTCAAGAGCAAGTTGTACCAACCTAATCCTTTTCTGACAGGATAATTAGCTAGGAGATCAGCAAGAATAAGTTATAACTCTGCTGCAATAAAGTCCAGACATGATCCCATGTGATGTATAAATAACTTTGGGAGATGCTGGCTAGATAAAATCACTATAGAGGAGTAGAGTTTGTCATAAGTCAAGCTTGAAGAACATGTGTCACTAATGTGTTATGAAATGGGAAGGGCAGATCAAGCAGCGTCCTAGAGGAGTCCAGTATAAATTCACTATAAATTTGGATTCTATTCAGTTAGATGCTGGAACAGAAGTTGTTTATGCAATTAGGCATTTAAAATGTGCAGATCAAAGCAATCTGGAAAGGCTTGCATGTATATTTGTGGACAAGACTGAAGTTCAAAGAGCCCCATACCATCTGGACAAGCATATGACCTCTGCAAGGTGGGCAATGAAAGGTTGAATGCCTGTGTACCAAGCAGAGAATAATGACTACAGGGGAGGTTTAGGTAAGATATTGCAGAAAGGGGCTGGGGGAGAAGAAAACAACCATTTTACTGCAAGGATAGAAAGGAACTGGAACTTGGCTGTCTTCAGAGGCTGAAAAAATTTATTAGCTTTTGTATAATCTTAAGAAAATGCCAGACAAATATCTCTTTGGACATGGTCAAAGTGGATGCGGTTCTATCTCAGACTGGCAAAGTAGGTTCCGCCTCCATCACTGCAATGTTTTTGTCAGCCCTCGGGCTGCACCAATAAGCTATTCTTTGTTCCTCATTCATTTTATCCTCTTCTTTTTCCCAGACTTGCCTACCCTGTGGGACAATTTGTCATGAGATTGTCCGGTTACTAGGAATTGAGTGGGACGGTCACATATTGTTTCTTTTTGCCAGACCTGAACACAGAGGAAACTCAGTGAATAAACATAGTATTAATGCACCATCATCTATGTTTTTCTCACTTCAGTATCACAGGTTATGTTACAACACATTTTCCACAGCTATTGTTTCCCCCTCAACTTGCTCTATCACATTCTGCTTCGTACACGTGTGTCCTGACAGCACGTGTCCAAAGCAGAAGCAGGGGACCAGTCTGGGGGGCTTTGGAAAAAGTCCATCTGAGACCAACATTTTCTCCTAAAAAGTAGGGGCTGCAGAGGAGGGAGAATGGAATGGAAGGAAGGTGCCCCCAACCCCACAACCTTGAGGGGTAAAAGAGGGCAAATAAAGTCCCAGCTGCTATGAAGCCTGGAGAGGAGTTGAGTTATTGCTCTCATTCTCCCCATGTCTCTCTAATCAGCATCATCTCTCACAAAGCAAACAAGAAGAAGATAAATCACTGCTGGGACAAACCATGTGAAATGGAGATTTTCCAGGTGAGGTTATTTTAGATGCAGTATCTGCCACCCCACTTCTAATATTTGTAGGACTATGAGCTTTCCAGCAGCTCCTTGGTTTCTAAGTCACATGAACTCATGACAAAACTAGTAGGTGTCTGGCAGTAAGTTCTTTTATTTGGACAGGAGAGACAAAAGGGTCATAGAAATATTTCTCAAAGGACACTATCTAGATTTGCCCATGGATCAGTTAGATCCAGCTACATGAAGGTCCTGGTTTTGTGGGTTCGATTCATCCCTATTTCAATTTATTTACATGAAGAAAAAAAACCTGGTGTATATTGGAGACTGTGGATTGATTTATATCAACTGAATCCCAGCCCACACTTTCCTCCTTCCAATTACCTCTGTTTGGATTATAAGAGTAAATAAAAGATGAACCAGCAGCCCTTACTATACACTAGAAAAAATTGATATCATATGGCATATTTACCACGAAGTGGCCATTGTGCAAGCATCAAACGAGTTAAATATTTTAGGGTTCAATTTAAGGGCATACAGTTTTACAAGCCATACTTCTAGGTCTGAAGAGAAAACTCAAGTCATTCAAATTCTGGACTTCTAACACACTCCTATGTGGCTGGTAGAAAAGCTACAGTGCACAACCAAAAGCTGGCAACATGTCCAGAGGCAGTGTTTCAGAAAGTCTTCAATTTAACAACAGGGTGAAGACAGATTAGCTCCTCATGAGGTCAGAGGAGTCAACACCATGCGGCTCCCAATCCCCTACGGCATGTCCTAAGGACCTCCCATATCCCAGCTCCTACCTTGTTCTGAGGAAACCAAACCAGTCCCAAGTATGATACAGTGATGCATTTGTGCCCCAGCCCAACCACAGTTTTCTTCCAGGTGACAACAGTCTCTAAGCTCATCTCTCCCAGGCTGCATTTCCAGAACAGGGCTCCAAACAGATTTCAAGCAAATACCGATGGTCTGGAAAGGAAGACTGCTCTCTTACTAGAGAGCAGGGTCAACAGCAAGAGCAGCATTCTCTAGCTATTGAAAAATGGAAAAAGATTTGCTTGGAAAGGGAACCATTTATTCATCTGACAATTCAGCTTGCTCCTTTCCCAGCCTCAGCAGGAATTACTACACGCTCGCCCTGATGGCTACAACAGACCCATTGCAGGCAACACAGTGCTATTCCTCAATCTTCAACAGGTGGTGTTTCAAAGAAGCCATCATCATCCTCATCTTGTTCCAGCGGGTTATGTTTCTCTCATAAGAGTAAGACTGGAGGGATTCTGGGCTAATTTCATGCCAAAAAATCCTCAGGGTGCTGAGTTGGACTCTATCCACACAACCCTAATTATCTCATCCTGACAACTCCTTACACACCTGAGAAATCACATACCCAATGAGTGGAAAACACTGAAGCTTGATAGTAGGATGCAGTATTAATTGTTAAAGTCCTGAACTTTTAGGTTTTCTTTTTGTAGCGTTCATCTTAAATCCCCTTTTTGGTGGTTATTTTAAATTATAAAGTTAAAAAAACGATATGAAAAAAAATTAACATTTACTCAGCAATTATATATTTTATTTTTTTTCCCCACTGGCAATAACAGCATAATGAAGTGTTCATTACCTGCGTGTATTAACCTGTGAATGCCTCCCTCTGAATTTGCACCAGTGAAATGTCACGTCTGGAAATACTATGTATGTGGCATTCAGAGTAAAATTGCCCACTGCAGGTGCAGAAGGGGGAAAAAAAAAAGTGTTTTTCTCTTTTCCTCTGGGCTGACACATCTCTTTCATCATTCATTTCATTATTAATTTATGGCACAGCATCATGTTCTTGCAGCATTGACACTAATCATGTTCAGCGTGGACAGGTGCTGTTTAAACATGTCCTGCCCACACACAGCTCAGCCAATTTGTGATGATACTTATCTGGAGCATCCCTCTGCTTTTTTGCAGCTCAGGGCAAGCTCTGGAGTGGAAATCACATTTCAGTGTACTACAGTCTGGTGGGTTTCTTGACAAAGTAGGTATCAATGGAGATTGGAGTGTCCTATGAAGAGTGGTCCATTTTCTAGGGTGTCAGTCAAGAACTATCATTCTTATATGTATTTACTCCACGTACTGTGGAGTATAAACATGCTTCAGACCATGAAGCACTATCCCAAACGCTGGCAGAGACCCAGTGGGGGCCATGACTTGTGTCACCACATGTCAGAGCACAGTCTCCCTCTCACCAGGAGGGTCCCCACACCATCTGTGCTCCATGAAGGGGTCTGCTGCAGGTAAGGCACCTCATAAGAGTTCACCCCATTACCATGGGGATTTTCCTGACCCAACACATCAAAAGAGCTGCTGGTCTGGAGCTGGCTACCACTTGCCAGCCTGAGCATGGGCAGAGCTCGCCTGAGCCAGCAGAGTAGAAATACTGTCTAATAGGCTCAAACCAAGCTATCTGTAACCTCCACAAATGGCTGTGGGGTGGAGGGGTGAGAGGGGGAGAGGGGTATGTGCATGTGTGTTGGAGGCATTATTTTACTGCCTGTCCTCTTAGCAATTGAACTCCTCCTTCAGATAAAAATCTTATTCATTTAATTTGTATCCTTGCTTAACAGATTTCAGCATCAGCCCTTTGCTGCTATTGAAGAGCCCAAACCTCAGATATTACATAAATGAAAAATACTCATGCTGACATAAACCAGCTTTGGATCACAGTCTATTTTGTGTGTTTATTATTTTTCTCCTTTCCTTTCCAGATATTTTAGAGAATACTTTAACCTCAGGAATATATGAAAGACAGCAGAAGTCCACAAGGGTCCACCTTGAAGAAATCTTGATAAAACCACAGAATAGCCTAAACAGCTATGAAGAAGAAGTGAAAACAGAATAGGAGTAGGAAGACTTAGAGTTCTGCAAAATGCACTGAGAATTTTGCAACAAATTTCCAGCTTATTTGTATTTCACGCTTGCTGAAATCCAAGTGACATAAGAATACCCTCTCATGCTTTTAATAGCCATTCCTTTACAATTCTGAACAGGCTTTAGCACGGTTACAGAACAGTTTTCAAGATTTATGCAAACTGTGTTCTCATTTAAGAGCAGATTCAGATTGGATATTAGGCATAAGTTTTTTACCATGAGGCTGGTGGACCACTGGAAGAGGTTGCCCAGGGAGGTGGTTGAGGCCCTTTCCCTGGAGATAAATAAAGGGAGGCTCGGTGAGACCTTGGTCAACCTGGTCTAGTTGGGGGTGTCCCTGCTGACTGAGGGGAGGTCAGACTAGATGACCCTAGAAGTCCCTGCCGGCCTGGACCATTCTATGATTCTATGATTTCACTTTGACAATGGCCTGTTATCTTATCCCCGGATGTGTTATAGAGGAGGTCTGTTAAAGAAGAATGTGCCACAGTTTAAGCTCACATTCCCCTCTTTTTCTCTATTTAGCACTGATTGGGAACTCTGTTTTTGCGAGTGTACATTCTGTGTTTCAAGACCCAGATCTAGCCTTCGGGGATGCACAAAATTAGAGCAATGATTCTTCTGCTTTGTATCCTAAAATGTCTTTGAAAGATTGCCCACAGTTAAAACTTACCTTGATACCAAAAATCTGAAAAGGTTTCTTGAATCTAGTACTTAGAGCAGGACAACTTCCCTCTTCCAGCACCTGCCATGCACTACAGTCCCAGCTGAGACAGGGGAGCCCTTTAAAAGCATGGGAATCCACTTGCCAGTCTTCTATGCAAATGCGTCAAACTATAGACATTTACTGTTTGCCCTCGATATTTATGATGTTGACTGAAAAGGTGGACTGGCTTACGGAAATGATAAATAAAAAAGTGAGCTAGACTTGTCTTCTGTGGAATTTTTTCCAGTTTAGTCAAATGGAGCTCCCTGCCTCTTCTTGGCGTCTGTCAGAAAATTACACGCCAGAGTAAATTGGGACTCTGTTCTAGCACTTCATTGTGATGCATCATTTAAAAGGTATGACAGCTTTGCAGTTTTCCAGTAATACCAGGAAAATGGGGAAAGGTTATACTTAGGCTCAGTAAACAGGATTTTGGTTCACTGTTTGTTCTCTAAATCAAAACAGGAAAAAAAAAGAGAAGGAATTCTGAATGGCACTCCAGTATAGGAAGATCTTTAACTTCCACAGATGTCTTTTAGGTGGTACTTCCCAACAGGGGGAGCAAGGAGGAGAAAGTGAATACAAGTGTGAGACCCAGATCACTGAAGAAAACCATGAACCCCAGGAAATATGTCAGTGTGCATACAGAGACCTCAGCAGAGACTCTTACAGCAAGGACGCTCACTTGCACTTCATGGAGCTGACAAACATCCATGTGAAAGGCAGGTAATAGGAAGATCTGAGTTATAAAGAGGCAGAGGTTGAACCCTTCTCCCAAGTCACGGGTGGTAGGGTCAGTGATAAGATAGGATAGGTGATAAGAGGAAACAGCCTCAAGTTGTGCCAGGGGAGGTTCAGGTTGGATATCGGGAAAAATTTTTACCCTGAAAGGGTTATTAAGCCTTGGAATGGACTGCCCAGGAAAGGGGTTCAGGCATCATCCCTGGGGAGATTTAAAAGACGGGTAGACATTGTGCTTAGAGACATGATTTAGTGATGTTTTTTATCAGAATTAGGTTGATTGTTGGACTAGATGACCTTAAAGGTCTTTTCCAACCTGGGAAATTCTAGGATTCTGACATTTTAAGAGAGAAGCAAAGCAAAAATCCTTCCCTCCATCCGTCAAAGGGCTTGCAGTGCTATCTGGGAGGTAGCAGAATGGTCAGCTTGCTCATCCAAGAGAATACCCCTATCACATGGTTTCAAGAGACTGTCTCTGCCAAGGCTTGACCAAATGAAAGGTTACACTGCATATATAGAGACATATTTAATAATAACATGGAAAACCTGATTTAACAGATATGCCCAGTCCAATGAAATGTTTACTCCTTATCATTACACCAGGAAATAATCCAAGAGAGAGTTCACAGTTTTACTTATTTAATAAACGAAGTATACTTCCATTGTGACAAGTACCCCACTTCATTTTACCAGGCAAATAGGACAAAGCACTGAACCTTTGAATCTTTCCTTCAAAGAATTATGTTTCTTTGGTAGAAGAACCTAGATAATAAATTAAGGTCCTTTGACTCCTACTTCACTGCTGCATTGAATTTCTCATCTTCTTACTCAGGTTGCCATGCAAATCCTTGCCTCTCTATTTATCAAGCTTTGCACCTTGCCATGATGGTGATGTGGCTATGAAACCAATGTTAGGCTTAATGCCTTACTGTCTGCTTTCTACAGCTGTGCTGTTCTCCAATAATAATAATCTATAACTTAAAGGATAGTATGCCCTTGCTTAGATGGTTTGCCAAGTAAATCCTCTCTTCTCATTCATCTCCCTTCTTGAGATCTGCTTCCATCATGTAGACTATGAGCAATTACTCTATTTTCACTTATGTAAGCATCTTTGAAGGACAGAACCAATTACTAGAACCTCTTTATGTTTTAAAAACCCAGCCTATAGAAAGAATGACCTAGAGAGATTAATACACTCATTTAAAAACTATAAGATTTGCAGTTGATCACTGAGCAGGAAAGTACACTTCTAAGGTAGATGAGATCTTCATGCAAGTTTGAAGACCTCTCTAGACCCACCTGGCCATTTGGATACTCCACGAGGATACCAGAAGATATTAGCCATCCTCCTGCAATATCATATTTAATTGACTTCTCTTTGACCCAAGGAAAATGTTTACCATCCATTTGTCTGACAGCTGACAAAGTAAATGGGAATTGTTTTGGTTACTCGGTACCTTTGTCACCCATCAACAAAGTCTACAAAGCTGTTTCTGTGATCCTTTTCTCATTCAAGTCTGTAGGCTTCTTCCAGGTGATTTCAGTAAGTAATAGATTCAGACTGCAAAGTAGGGGCTACACCAATTAGAACTGTGCATATTTTGATTTGTTTATGAAGCAACAAAAGCACATGGTGTATCCATAATGTTTCCTGTGTGATAAAAATGCTATGTATAGAGCATAAGACCCAGAGTGAACTAACAACTTGCAATTTTATTACTGAATAAATTAGGCTCCTATAATCCAATAAGTTTGAGTGTGAATTTTTAAGACTGAATGCCAAAAGTGATTATGTGAATCTTGTTGTCAAAAATGTTAATTCTACAGTGCCTAATTGACCTTAGAGTATTTTCAGGGCAGAACAGTTCTCAGCTGAAACTATGTTTGTTAACATCCAATGACATCTCGCTTCCTCTCCTGTTAGCGAGAAGAATATAAATAAGACACATTATGAGCATAACAACTGTTTGTCCAACTCCTCAGTGAGCAACTTGCAAGGTGGGTTGTTTTTTTTTGAAGTATTAAGTCAGACGTTGATGCTAAAATGGTTATGATGGTCCTCTCACAAAAGTGAAGCCTCAATGTTACCGCACTTGCCTTCCCCCAGTGAACCATTGCACCCAGTTAACCACAGTTGACTGAGAACAGATCTTTTCAGTTTACAGACTCTGCTTTGCAACTGATCCATCATATTTGAGTTGCTCATTTTTATCCCTGAGAATTGTGCATTCATTTTCTATTCTGAATTCATACCGTCACTCTCTCTCTTTTTTGTTTTTAATAAAATGTTGCAGCTTATTGTGTACAAAATTTTAAGACAAGAGAATGAAGCAAAATTAAGATCAA
The DNA here is from genome assembly GCA_013400555.1 of Jacana jacana. Classification (NCBI taxonomy): domain Eukaryota; kingdom Metazoa; phylum Chordata; class Aves; order Charadriiformes; family Jacanidae; genus Jacana; species Jacana jacana. The sequence goes on along the minus strand of VZTM01037232.1, from coordinate 7,133 downwards.
CTTCATAGTTGGTGAAAAGAGGAATCTGATTTTGTATATGACTGCCTGGGTACACACAATTTCTATAGCATTCAGATGGGACAGATAAAGAAAAATGGTATTAATTTACAGTGACGCAAGGGAAAGATTCTGGAATACGTTTGCATAATTTCTATGGTTAGCTTTAGCCCACAGGTGGTAGAAAATCACATCCACAAAGTCATCGTACTTGACAAAGGAGTTAGCAGTGTGTTTAAGTGTGTTTTTCAAGGAGAAAGGAAACATAATATTGATGACAATAGTATCTGTATGCTATCACAATTCAAGTGACATCCATGTCTCCTGCTTTTGTCTATCAGAAGTTAGTTTATACTTCTGCCCTTATTTCTAGAGACACTCCAAACAGCAAATCATGCCATCCAAATATACAGGGAAACATGTCTATTGGTGCTTCTTCTTTTTCTGCTCTAACTGCTGAGGGAACCTGGACTATAAGGTTGATCTAGAATCCAGATTTATCTCACCTAACGTTGATCATTTTACATTTGTGCATCTGGTCTAGATTGGTCATCTACCTCCCCTTAAGGTCACTGCAGAGAGATAAAAAGCATTCATAGAATCATTTAGGTTGGAAGAGACCTTTGGGATCATCAAGTCCAACCATCAGCCCTACTCTACAAGTTCTCCCCTACACCAGATCCCTCAACACCACATCCAATCTACTCTGAAACACAGTCAGGGATGGGGACTCCACCACCTCCCTGGGCAGCCCATTCCAGGCTCTGACCACTCTTGCTGGGAAGAATTCTTTCCTCGTGGCCAGCCTAACCCTACCCTGCTGCAGCTTGAAGCCATTCCCTCTCCTTCTATTGCTAATTGCCCGTGAGAAGACACCAGCACCAACCTCCCTACAGTGTCCTTTCAAGTAGTTGTAGAGAGTGATGAGGTCTCCATTCAGCAGATTGATCATCCCATTTTTATTTAAAGTGCCTGAAACAGATGGGATAAAGCAATCTCCCTCAGCCTATTTCTCTCAGTTGTGACCAGAAGAAATACAGAAGATCCTTCTCAGTACGGATACCTAACATTTAAATGACTGAAGTTACATAAATGTAACCCTTCCCTTGGGAACAAACAGTACATTTCTATAACAAAGTCATGAGCCCTGACAATGAACGGGAAGAACATGAACACCAGGTACAGAATCTGAAAGGGGATGGGATGCAGATGGCAGAAACTGGGGAATAACAGTCGTTACAAGACAGCACCGGAGGGCATACAGGGATGCATGAAAGTCAGGAAAGCAGGTCACAAGACAGCAATTTGCTGATGTGATCAGACTCTAAAATTGTGAAAGAGAGTATGGACAAAACAGAAATGGTTTTGTTCAAAATCTCTTGTCAACAATCTTAAAGATAGCATGTCTAACTACAAGATAGCCCCAGGGATGTAACCAGATATGCACAGAGAACTTCAGTGCTGCTAGAGAATTTCATAATAATGGCTTTGAAAATCACATTATGGGGAAAATTCTCTTTACAGATATGAGAAAGAACAAATGTTGGTTACCATTATGGGGCCTGGTTAGTGCGACAGCTGGTAGGTAGGTTTCTAGGCCAAATACACAGAAAACAATATTCAGACTACTTACTGTGGTACTTCAACAAACTCTGTGTCCTTTATGGCATCTCACTTCTAGAGTGAAACAAGTCATTCAGCACCCTGCTACTCAGACCTTCCAAAAACTTGCTGCCTCTCCAGGCCAATAAAAAGAAACAGGTTGTGCAGCTGGATGATTTGCTATCAACGCCAAAGTCATGCTGTTCTTTTACTTGGATTTTGACTCTTCACTGCTTCCAGTTCCAAATCCAGCTGATTTTGTCATTAACCTGAAGATCTTCTACATGACAGTACAGTTTAAGACCTTTTGGACTTTGAGATTCCCAAGCATTTTATAGCACATTGCTGTAGAAACATGCCTTGTATAGTCAGGGGAAGGCACTTGGGTCCATACAGCAATATGGGTCAAGGACGTAGGAGGTGAAGAACTAAATAAAAAGCTGGCCCGTAGCAATGATTGGGTTACTTGCTTGTTAGCTCAATTCAGTAATAGCACATGCTACTTTCAGATGATAGAAGACCACAGCAAGTAGGAGAACATGTGAAATGAGGATCAGCCTGTGGTGGGTGTGATTGGAAGAGTTTGCCCAGAGAAGCTGTGGATGCCCCATCCCTGGAAGTGGAAAGTGTTCAGAACCAGGTTGGATGGGGCTTTGAGCAATCTGCTGGAGTGGGATTTGTCCCTGCCCGTGGCAGGGGGGTTGAAACTGGATGATCTTTAAGGTCATTTCCAGCACAAACCATTCCATGATTCTGTGATTGGTGGCAGAATGTAGTTCTGCACAGCACCTAGGAGTCTGGAAGGACTTCACAAGAGCAAGAAACAGCATGAGGATCTGCTCTGGTGACACATAAGAGCTAACACAACCCTGTTTACCTCTAGCTTTGCTGAATCAGTGTACTTTATACTTGTTGATAATAAGGTTACCTCCTTCCACCCCGACTAGTGACATAGAGTGCCACTCTATTTGCCTTTCAGGTGCCATGATAAGTCAGAAGAGGTCTTTGTTCCCACTGTAAGGAATCCCTTGCCAACCTCCCCTAAGAACCAATTCATGACCGGATCAAAAGCATTGCTTCAGCCAAGGCTGATGCATGGTGCCATAGTCCGTAAGCAGACTAAGGAGGATGTGTCCTTTCCACTGTGGAGCAAACCACAAAGCAGGCTGCCAAAGTCAGCACCAGGGCCTTGGTGTCAATGAGTGGGGTGGGGGGATTAGAAATTAAGGGGAACTTTGGTTAATAAAAACAAAGGTCACCAGAGACTTGCCTTGAGGCATATTTAATTGCCTGAACTTAGGGAACATCGTCTACTTTCCCTTCACCCAGAAATAAAAAATTAAAACTTGCGCTTTTTGCAACCAGGATGGGAATGAGAGAAATCACGTTTCACTAGGACAATCAGTATTTCTGCAGAGGTCTTTCATTATTAATATCTACATTCAAACCTGGCTCAGGCCACCAGGGACTGTAACATGTCACTGCCTAGCACCACTTTGGCAGTTCACATGGAAAGGAATGGTGGTCTCAAGTGGGCTCCTCATGGACAATTGTCCCCATCAGAGGAACCCAAACCACAGTTAAAAATAGCTTAGGCAATTTTGGAGAGTTTCTGGAGGCACACAGCAGGCTGAGTGGGCCGTGAAAAGGAAGCCTACTTTTCTTTGTTAGAATATTCCCTCCATACCTTATCTGTGTTCTTGGACAAGTTTCATCAAACTACTAGTTGTCATTGGGCCCATCATCGCACTCACCATCAAGTTGTAAGGGTACACTGGTGTGGTAATAATAAGATTCCTTGCTGATTTTCTAAATAGGCTAAAGCCTGACTCCAAATAAATGGGACCTGTGACAAGCAATGAACAGAAAAAAAAACACTGGAAGTGATTCATTACATATATGCATATATATATATATTTAACACTTTTGTAATATACATATATAATGTAATATGTATTTGTTTTCAACAGTTCAGTTAGGCAATTGGCAAGAGGTGCCAGTATTGTCTGGTTGTTGTTTTTTGTCATCGTGAGTGCCTGAAAGACTCTTCTATTTTCAGTCTGCCTGGCATACCACATCTCCTATCTCTCCAAAAATCTTCTTGGGTGCTATTCTGGTTTTGTAGCTGTGAAAGGAAGGAAGGCTTCCATTCCTTTAATGGGGAAACCTCCAGCAGGAGAAAAAAGCCAGTGGGATCTGTTCTTCCGTGTCCACAGCTGAACCAGACGTTCCAAGATCATCTAAAACTTCTTCCTTATCCAAAGATGTAGGACCAGAGGTACAAAAAAAAGTTTTAAAAAATGTAGGAAATATCATTTCTTCTCAGGAACACCAAATGAAAAGTCTGTGAAATGAAAAATATCCATTTGAAACTGTCTGAGGCTGGCCCTGTTGTTATGGTCATAAAAGAGTTATTGGCTTCTTTCACAGAAGAACGGATTGACACGTATTAGAAACTGCAGTAGTCAAAAGTAACAAAAGCACTTCATGCCATTTCCCAATCTCTTTGTAAAAGTAAACAAGTTTGGCACAGTCATCCAAACTCTCTCTCTGGTTTATGTTTTGGTCAGTGATAGTGATATCCATTCTGACAGCATCAAAGAGAAACTGAGATCTACACTTAAATCGTTAAGAATGACTCCCAGAATGGGGAATGACACACTTGTCTAACAATTTAGACATCCCTGCCTGAACCTGAAGCCCCAGGCTCCCTTTACAGCGGGTTCTGTGTCTCTGCTTGAGGATTACCTGTATCATGCTGTACACTAAAATACGAAATCGATTCACTTACAATGAAGAAATGCAGAGCTTTTGAGCATACTGGGAGAAAAGCTGGGCAACTAGAAAGAACAAACCCTCTTAATTTACAAGAAAAATAAGAGGAGTCATTAAAAAGACGAATGAAAAAATTGTAGATGATCATTTCTCATTTAGGTCTTTATCATTTTTTTTTTCCCTCACAGGCTATTCAGAAATTCCTTTCCATTCCTTTAATTCAAATTTAGCACTTCTTCTCTGAACATCGATTCCTGCTTTCTTTTATACCAAATGTAGCAAATTTAGGAAGGATCAAAGAGAATGATAATGTTCTTTTTTTACTATGTCACATGGTCCTGGCTCTTTCCAAACCAAACTACATACAAGTTAGATATTGTAGAGGAGATGACCAAACACTGAGTAACTCACATAATAAAGCTATGTTATCTTTTCTCTTGCTGTTATCATGTTTCCTCCAAATGTAATTAAAAATGGATATAAGCATGTAATCCAATATGACTTAGTAGACTACTTCCTCAAACAGAGCTAGAGAGACTTGGAGGGACGAGCATTCAGATCAATTAATAAAGCAAATGCTTTTAGCTTTACATAGGATGTTTTCATTTAATTATAAATGGCCTGCCTGTTGAGTAGTCAAGAGATACTGTGTTTTCCATCCACCATAAAAGATTTGGTACTAATTTTTCAAAAGAGCATTGATGGGAACAAAATCCATCATGTTTGAACAAGACATATTTATCATTTAACATGTAAAAGGCATAAGATGGTCTTAGCTTATAATATGAAAAATAATGATTCTTACTGATATTATGAAAACTATTAATTCCTCTTTTGCAATAAAACATGAAATTTATAGTCAGATACAATAGTCAAAAAGCCAAAGATCTGAAAAGAGGATGCACCACAGAAATCCCAGTTCTTCCACAGACTCAAAAATTTGTTAGATTTGTTGAGATTATTTTCTGACCATTTAGTGAAAGAAGATGATTTTAAATCTGCAACTCAGTGAAATCCTCAGAAGACAAGCAAGCCCTTTGGCCTTATAAGAAAAGCAGATGTTACCTGACAGTCTGTGGTGGTTCACCAAAAGGGTTGTCAAGTGTTGGAGCAGGCTGCCCAGGAAAGCAGTGGAATCACCATCCCTAGAGGTACTCAAAAGTGAGGTAGATGTGGGACATGGTCTAGTGGTGGACTTGGCAGTGTAATTTTGATGGTTGGACTCAATGATCTCAAAGGTCTCTTCTGACTCAGATGATTCTCTGATTCTATATCCTACCCCCAACAACACCACCAATGTAATGTTGCTCAAGAGCTTGCTTTCTTAATTTTTTTTTTCTTTGAGTGAATAACTAGTTAACCCATTTGTTTAGAGAATTGTACCAATTTTTCCTGTGGCTGCTGCCAGACAAGAAAAGAGCTGCAGAAAACAAGAGTTTATCTTTAGTCCCAAAGCTCTCCACACAAGGGGAAGGGGGAAAGAAATGGTTGAAGCGAAGGCAATGGGAAGGAGTGCTCTGGCAGTGCCACCATACTTTTTTAATATCTTTTGGTTTACTTAGCGTTGTCATTTGGTGCCTACCAGTGTAAAATGGAGGTGTTACATCCCTACAGAAGGAATTGATTAACCCAGCCTTCAGTTTGGGCATGTGCAAGCCAGCATATTCCTCTCCTTTACTTTTGCAATTCAGAGTCGAGTGCACCCGACAGTAATGACTGAATGCTTCAACAGACTGCTGGACCTTCAGCTATGTATTTATCAGGGACTGTGATGCCTGAATTGGAATTAGAAGTTAATTACTTAGTCACAGACTCAATGAATTTACAAGACAAATTTGTGCTGGCAATCCTGTGGTTCAGACAGTATTTTATAATTATCGATTTGAGATAGCTTCTAATTTGTTTTAAAAAGGTAATGGCTTAAGTATGAAATAAATGGAATTATATTTATTAAGTCCTGAACTCTGAAGGTTAAAATATCATTCCTTCTTTTTTTTTTTTTCCCTGCCTAATAAAACACCCTATTCTTTATTCTCTTGGCAATGGTAGGCATTGGTGAGGTTAGAGAAAAGCAGTTGTGGTTTCCTCCTTCATTTTCCAGGCCCTGGGCTCAGGTAGGCTACACTGCATGACTCATGGGATGTGAATTCATGCTCATTTTTCAAGGATTTTCCCACCCACAAGATCACTTGTAGCCCCCCCAAAAGGTAGCATGACACATCTTCCTCTACTCCCTGACCTTCACAAAAGAATAAACACTGTTTTGGTGAAATGAAGGAAAGAATTTATGGACATTTTGGTTTCATTTGGAGATTATAACCCTGAAAATTAATAATTATGGAGGAGAGACTTTTTTTCAGGCCTTTTCAGCTCCTTAAAATATGTTAACCTATTTGTCTCCATTCTGGTGGAGTTCTTTTCAAACTGGTTTGGGATAGACAAAGAGAAAACCTGATACACTTGAGGAGGGGTTTTGTGGTGTTTGTATCAACTTAGATGACTTTTGTTGATGGGGCTTTGGAAAACACAAGGGTTTTTTCCTATCTGGAGAAGTTTAGCTCTCCAAGTCCAGGGCTGAGGGGTGGTTCTCTTGATTTCCAACACACAGGGAAAAACTTGAAATGCAATGTCTGAAGTGAAGAAAATAAAAGCATATTAAGGGGAATAGCAATTCTGAGAAATGGGATAGGGGAAAGGGGGGAAAGAGAAAAAGGGAAAGGGGAAAGAGGAAGAGAAAGGTAAGGGGAAAGGGGAAAATA
>VZTM01037231.1:233909-252897 GCA_013400555.1 Jacana jacana | reverse complement strand
GGGGGTGCCGAGGGTGCTCCCGGCCCGTGGGCCTTCAGGCTCGGGTGAAGCGGCTTGTTGGCTGGGGTCAGGCCCTGGACTGTGCGCTTTTCCTTCTTCCCCGCTGTCATGCTTCCAGCAGCCAACCACTGAAACCTTAGGTATTTGGCAGGTGAGGTGGGAGGGGCCTGGGTTTGCCCGTAGCCCCATTTGGCCCCTGGAGCAGGGAGAAGAGGTGCCCGGTGTGGAGGTGGGGGAGTGCCGCTATGTGCAGTCCCCTATCCCTCTGCCAGTCCTGGGAGCTGAGCCTGGCCCCAGTTCCACTCCAGTGGTTGCCTTCTGCCAGTGTAAGGAGAGCCGCACCATCTGCCTCTGCTTTCCTGGTTCCAAAACCTACATGCTTCACAAATTGCCAGCGTTCATCCTATGTGTAGGACTCCATACAATATAATGTGAGGTGGGTTTTTTTTGGTCTTCCACTGTGCCATGGCTTTCTGCACTATGAAGAGCAGCACAGAATGAATGGAATTGGGGTCCAAGAGAGATCATCAGTTCACTTCAAAGGGGAGGAGGGAGAGCATGAAGATTGAACGTCTCAGCTCTCTTCTCATTTTTTCATGTAAAAAGGTTAATAGCTGTAGAATAAGCAAGGCGGCAGCCCACATGCTTCACCAGCAAAAGAGGTGGCAGGTTTCAGGACTAAAGCAGCTGTCAGCAGGTTCCAGCACAGCAAGTTCTGTGTTAGTTTGATCAGGAGATGGTGCAAAGGGCCAGCCAGTCAATTTTTGGGAAAAAATCCAGAAACAAAAAGGAATCGAAGCAATCCATTCCTTTAGAAGTTAAAGGTGAGGTGGCACAAATGTCATCCAAATTGCTGAGCGTCTCTGTATTGCCTGCCTTACGTTCACAGGTCAAATGCAATGTGAAGGCAATGTGAAAATCCAACTGTCAAGGCATCTGGGCTGTGTCAGAAAGACTTGCTGCTCTCTGCTTTCCTGGAGCTAAAAGAAAATTCAGTAAGTTGCTGAGTTGAATATTTCATCCTCCTCCCTCACAAGCTTCTGGAGGTGACAGATGTTTCCTCAGGGCCTGTTATTTTAGACACCTCCATGATTTATATATCTCTGCAAGCCTGGTGGGTGGAATTGGATGTCACAGACAAGCTGAAAATAACTCGTATACTCAGACACTGATATCTACTGGCCCATGTAGGAAAAACTCCGAGATCAAATCGAATCACATTATATGTGCTTGGCAGATGCATTGAGATGTACAGATGGAGCAATGGTGGGTTAAAATGAAGTTGAAACGTTCTGTGGAGAGCGCTGGCAACGATTCTGCAGTAACATTGTGCATAGCAGAACCACCATGGCTTAGCCCTTCTGATTGTTTTCCTAAGATCTGCAGTAGCATACAGAGGAAAATTTCACATTTAGAACATAATGTGCATAATTCCCTATGTGATCATGGCATAGAACTGGACAGAATGCCTTTGGCCTCTGTGAGAGAGATTCAGGAAGATACCTGGACAGATGGCCTTGAAGAGCTGTGCTTCAGTGGGCCTGAAGTAAGGCCAAGTGGTCTCAGGGTCCTTCTTGTTAGAGACAATACTTGGTGGAAAAATACTGCTGTGGGACCTTGGAGTGTCAAGCCATTAATGTCTTGTCAAGTATTTTGGGTTAGACGGTGGAAGAGGCAGGCAAATAATTATGCCCCATCCACATGTCCCTGGGACTCAAAAGATATGTCAGGGGACACTATATGGTACATGGGCAGGTACCAGGAATATTCTCAGGTGAACCTCTCAGAAGCTGACGTCTCTGCTTCTCTCCACGTGTACGCTCGGGAAGTTTCACCCAGCTGTTAAGTTTTCTCCGAGTGCAGCCTGGCTCCCTCTGGGCACGGCTCAGAACCAGCGTTCTCTGGGAGATGATAATATTTTCCAAGGCTGGGCCATTTGTCCATGCCAGCCTCTAGAGGATATGGAGAAGCTGTGCAGAAAGGGTCTGGGCGCACTCGGCCACACCCTGTAGCTGGTGGTAGGAGGTTCACAGCTTGCCAAGGTAAACTGCATGAGCAGTACGCCTTGATTTACAGTCAGATCTCTAGAGCAAAAGCAGTGAGTGAAGAGTGGCAGAACTTTAACTCCTTGTGAGGAGCTAAAGGCAGAACTCACAGCAGAGGACCCAAAATCCTGGAGGATATTCCCACCTCCATGGAGCACATATCTCACAGGGTTTCCTGCAAGAGTTTCTGCTGTAGCACATGTAATCTTGTAGCACGTTACATGTAGCTTTGACATATGTAATCTCTGCATTTAAAGCCTTTTTTGTTTCTTTTCTCCCCCAAAAAATCACCTTCAGGTATTTGTTTCCACTTACCCGAATGCTTCCCAAACACTGGGCGTAACCTCACTGCTGTCTCTAGTCCCTTTTGAGCACCAATATGTGATGACTCGGATCTCCTGAGCCCTAACTCAGTGTTTTCATCCGGGAGTCTTTCAGCCTGCCTTTTTAATTCATTGGGGATTATTTGTATTCAACCTGTGTTTCTTTTTCTTTCTTCAGGGCCACATGACTTCCATTCTTTCCTGGCATCTTCCAGCTTCCCTGTCCCCATGGCTGTTTCATAGAATCATAGAATCATTTAGGTTGGAAGAGACCCTTGGGATCATCAAGTCCAACCATCAGCCCTACTCTACAAGTTCTCCCCTACACCAGATCCCTCAACACCACATCTAATCTACTCTTAAACACAGTCAAGGAGGGTGACTCCACCACCTCCCTGGGCAGCTGATTCCACTGACTGACCACTCATTTTTCCTAATGTCTAGCCTAAACCTACCCTGCTGCAGCTTGCAGCCATTCCCTCTTGTTTTGTTTGCTGTTCCTTTTGCTGCTTTTGAGTCTCCCATAGTGTTGCACAAAGTGATATTTTTGGATGTATGGTGAAGAGGGCAGGGGATGTTAATCCTGCTCTCAGAGGTCTCTTTAGAAAAAAAAAACATTCTTTAAATGGCCATAAAGATTTAAACCAGAAAGTTTTCATTTTTAAGCTAACAAACAAATAATTTGTCCAGAATCAGAATATTTGTGCTGACACTGGTGCTGTGCCCTAAGGGTGTTCGTTTGCCTGCCTGGTGTTAATGGACTTGCCTGCTCACGGGCATCTTGGTCCAGTGGTATCCCATATCGCATCCTGTTCTAAGACTTCTTGCAGAAGAAACGCCACATCTTTGGAAAACCTGGGTGAAATTTTAAGTGGCACAATAGGCGTAGAACCCAAGGCCTTCTCCTGTTTCACTGTTACCCAGCACATCTTGGACTTGTCTGTCCAAAACTTTGGATGGCATCAATGGGATAAGTGGTATAAAAACGCAGTTCCTTCTGTCTGGGAGGATGTTAGATATGTTTGCTCTCACTGTGTCCTGGTGTGTGAGGCCATACAGGACGGTGGCAGCAGCTCCTCTGATCTTCAGCCTATTGTTGTAGTGGAAAAAATAACATAGAAATATAATGTAATTGTTTAAAAAAACAGCGTCCCAATTCTCCTTTCACTAGCTACAGCCCGGGAAACTTTGTGTTTATTAAGCACTGTGTAAATTTGCAGCTTTCTATAAATGGAAAATCAATAGCAATGATAACAGCAGCAGCAAAGGGCTTAGTCCAGCTCTGGTAGTAACCCAAGACTGCTAACTTCTTGATAAGGTCACTTGATTTACATGGGCACCTCCTCTCCCTGTGAAAACATAGGGACCAGAACAGAAGATGTCTTGTTCCCTGGCAAGGAAAGCAGCACTGAAAACATGTAATTTCCAGCAGGTGACAATGGCAGTCAATGACCCGAGCGGCTCTGCTAAAATCTGTTGTGGGGGCCTTAGCCCCTCCACTGAGCACCGCCAACACACACTTCCTCTTCTAGGAAACTACAATCTTAACACACATCTCGTTGATGTTATCTTTTTCTTCATCTCTTCTCACAAGCACATGAGAAAGGGGAATCTCCAGTAGCATGACAGAGTGAGCAAAATGGCATTTCTGGAGGATAAACAAAGCGACAAAGGCAACAACATGTGTGGCTGACCCCTCTGAGCAATCATAGAGTCATCGAATCATTTGGGTTGGAAAAGACCTTTAAGATCATCGAGTCCAACTGTTGACCTAGCACTGCCAATTCCACCACTAAGCCGTGTCCCGAAGTGCCAGATCAACGTGTCTGAAATACCTCCAGGGATGGTGACTCAATGCTTCCCTGTGCAGCCTGTTCACCACTCAGCTGCTTCTAGTGGTAGCCTTGGCAGTTCTTGGGGTTCACAGTGTGGGTGACTGACTGTGTGTAAGGACCATGCTTCCACCTCTCCCCATGTGACCTGCAGCTCTAGTAGCAGCTCTCCCTGCTCAGGCTGACCCACTCCTGTCCAAACAAGCATGTGGAAGGGCTTCGGGCTTTTTATGGCTGGGGCAATAAATAAGTCTCTACCATTTAAAAAGTCTGTGTACTGCCAATAGCTGAGCACCTGAAAGGCTTCCCCCATGGTGATTCTCCTAATGGAACTGCAGCAGACACCCGTGGTTGGCCCTGTGCTGTCTGATTCTCCTCCACCAGGTCCCCTTTAATTCTGCTTTAGGGTTCCCAGGTGGTTTACTGCCACCTGTCCAACCTTCATCGTGACCTCCCCAGGGAGTTCACTGATAGACATAGGACATCAGAAGTAGTCCCTGCCTGCCTCTGCCAGTGAGCTTGGCGTCAGCTTGCTCTGTGGTAGGTCCACAGTCACCTTTGGGCTTCTTCTTTGCCATGCTTCTGTGGTAAATCAAGGCCATCTTCACATCAGTACTCTTCTGTTTTCTTCTTCTCTGACCTCTGCCTGCTAATGTATCCCTATGTCCAGTGACCTTCAGCACAGGAAAAATCCGCCTTAAGCACCTATCCCAGAGGCACTCCCACTGTTAAATAATAATCATACCATAATAATCACCAGAGGGCTGGGCAGGGACTTCAGGAAGTCTCCGAAGCCACCCCCCACCCCCCCTCTCCTAGGTGGAGTCACATGTAAGCAGTGCCTGATGTCTGCTTCTAGCAATCGGGATGCAGCCTCCCCAGCAGCCCCCTGCGGCCCAGGAGACCTTCCTGGGAAGAAAGCGCTTTATTGAGCACAGCCCAGATCTTTCCGTCTGCAAATCAGGCAGATTATTACTGGTCCTCCTCCTGGTGGATCTGAGAAGTGATCACAGACACAGTCTGCCTTATAGCAATCTTTTATATAATAGCAAGACGGCTTTTGGAGTAACCAGAAAAGAGGCGTTTGCTCACTTGCAAAGTCAGGAAATTCCCTGCCAATGGACATTCTTTGTCAGGGATCCTTTGCCAGCATAGGCTGAGCACTAAGCCCCACAACCTGCATTTTCCTTTTGAATGACTCCCACAAAATAAACCAAATATCACATCCAAGGAGATTTATTATATCCCTTCCAAGGGCGAAGCATTCCTCAGCTACATTCCACTTCTGTCTTTTGTGCTTAGGAAAGGGGAAAAAAATCCCTGTGATGCCTCTGGATCCCACCCCTCGAGGGCTTCTGTCGTTAATAAAACCGAGCAGCTGGAGCCAGATTTGTCAGAGTAGTCCTGAATGGCTGGCTCGCTCCTGCCGCAAGAGCAGCACCATCAGAGCGGTGCTAGGATTCCTGCCTCTGCTAGAAGAGTAATAACTCATGGCACCACATTTCCTCCGTAAAAACACCTTTTGTTGTTCCCAGTGACACCCTGTCCCCGTGGCAGCAGCTGCCAGAGTGGATCTTCTCACTTCCTAGCTGCTCTGGCTTCTCCTGCCTCTGCATGATGCAAGAGTTTGCAATGCTTTTTGGGAGCTCAGACGTGCTCCCGGGGACTCTCTGCTTGAAGCAATTGCTCTCTCCAGGCTTTGCAGTGAAGCTTTTATCCAGATGTGTAAAGGAGGATGTGTACAGAGGGAGGGCAAGGGGGTGAAATCTCTGTTGTGTTATCTGAGCTTAATTAAGTTTCTCCCTAGGCAGTTGCTAATTGATTGACCCTAGGATTGCAGAAGGGAGCAAATTTACTGCTCATTAGAAGAGCAGAGTTTGGAATTTGATTTTTGTTTTTATATTTCAGAGATGAATGCCTTTGACTGATGTCTTGCTGACTGACACCAGTGAAACAAACACTGCTCAGCCAGTGTTGGTACGTGGATTTGGCTCTCTAAATCCAAATGAGAGAAGGGGTGAGTCCTCGCATGACTGTTCATCACCATTGTGTCCCTTGCCAGCATTTATAGGTATCACTTGACTGGAGCCCCGATATTATTTTCTGCCCCAGCCTGGGCTGTGCTCTCTTCCAGTGGATATGAAATCCATTTTGGTTTCACAGGCTTCAAAAGCATTTCACAAAATCAACCAAAAAAACTCCTCCCCAAACCAAAAATCAATTTGCCCACTGTAAAATGCTGCCACTGCCAATGGGGGCGAGGCCAGCTCTGCGACAGCCCTGGGCAACACCCCAACACCACCATGTAGAAGGAGGGGAAGGGGAAAGGATGCTATGTCCAAGCAGTGGGCTGCAGGAGGAACGAAGGGAAGAGGACCGTCCCCTCCCAGACACCTGGGATGTTGACTTTACCAAAAATGCTGAGATCATTTCCAGTCTGATGGTGCTGATGTCTGTCTTATACAATTGAACTCACCCAGAGCTACAGGCAGCACAGAGCAGGGGTTCAGGCTCCTGCTGAGTGACAGGTGCCTTTGCAAATACCTGCAGCTTGGGGCAGGCACTGTTTGCAGGTCTCCCCTGCAAGTACTAATCTTGGTGATGTTTGACATGATGAAAGCTTACCCTGTCAGAACTGAGACACAGCCAGAGTGCAGAATAGGCTACAGGAAGAAAAGGTATGCAGAACAGTGTGGAAGCAAGGTGCATGCCTGAAGATGGACAAGACCATCACAAGAACAAAGTGCCTGTAAGAGCAGACACTGGCCAGGTGACGGAAGGCTGTTAAAGGAGCCAAAGCTCCTTGTATTACCTGGAGCAAATTCACTGTGACTCCAAACAGCCTTAAAACCATTTCAGCTGAGTTTTAAAGCTATTTAGAGCATGGAGGGAAAGCCTGAATGTGTAGTAAACTGACAAAGGTGTGTGCAGGGGGTGTGTGTGCACATTCTTAGTGTGAGGTATTGCTGCAGATTTGAAGTTACCTTTTTTCCTTGCTAGGACAAATTGTCCTCCTGCTCTCCAACCTTGAAGAAGATGCTTATCTCTGCTTTTCTGAAGAGCTTTCCGTGCATTCTGTGAAGTTTTGCAGGGATTTGATGGAATGGTCAGCTGAGCAGCTACATGGATAGGTGACACCTACCCTGCATGGTTTTCACTGTGAACATGTCTCTGCAGTCATGTCTGCCTATTGCTGTCCTAGGCCTGTTCACCTTTAGGTCCTTCAGAGCCCTTCAGAGTTGCTTTTCTGTCACTTATGTTTAGAAAATGTTTACCAGTTCACCAGTGAGCATTTACAGGACAGCCCCCATTTTCAAACCACATTTGAAGGATGCTGGTTTGTTGTATCTCTGGGTTTAGGTAGCAGCTGCAAGAATAAGTTTGTAAGTGTAGCTGTGAGGAAGAGGGGCCATCACTGTCTCTGTGCTGAAATGACATTTGTTGGCAAGAAGTGACCCTCCAGAAGAAGATGCTGCTGAAGAGAGGAAGCCAAGTGTCTCCTCTCTGGAGCACATGGACTTCCCTGTCCTGAGGACACTTGTGACCCTCACAACCCTCCCCCCTTGCTGCTTGCTCTGTCCTCTTTCTTCTTTTCCTCTCTCCTCAACCACACCCACTATTTAACCATTTAGGTATAAAAATAAAAAATAAAAAAACCACCCAACCCACTAGAGAGAGGTTTTGCTAAAGAAGGGTAATTTTAAAAGTAAGTCTTTGAGGTCAGCGTGTAATTGTAACATTGGGACTACGTGATCCAAGACAAAAATAATCCACAGGGTCAAGGATGAAAGGATGGCAGCCTGCAGTGAAGGAAGAGTGACTTACAGGGGATTGATCAGATGGCAAGAGACCAGGCAAAACTACTCACTGGCACCAGGACTAATATTTGTGTAGGCTGCTGCAAGATTTTCTGTCTGTAAGAGTAAGTCAGTAAGAGCTGCTGTTTGGAATCAAAGCCTCCCTTGGTTGGTAGCCCTGCCTCTGCCACGGGCCAGCACTGGGTGCTTCCCAGGAATTTATTGGTCTTCTGCAGAAATACAGATATGATGTGAAGTATATTTATATGTTAACCTGCTCATAAGGAACATTTCTGGTTTGATCTGGAGTTTAGGATGCTGAGGTTTTTAAATGTTTTTCCATTTTCAATCCCCTGCTTTGGGTACTTTGTGAAAACCTGTCTTCTTCAAAGGGTTCATGGGGCTGCAAGCCATGCCCTTCCCTTGTGTGGTGTAACGGAGGATGTTTTCACCCCTAGAAATGTTGGATCCTTTCCTTACAGTTCCTTCTCAGTTATAAAGGACAGCAATAAATTACGTGGGCCAATCATGTAATGTGTTTTGCCAGTATTTCCTCTAGTGCTTTCTAAATTAAGAAGTGAGCCTTGTAAGTGCCTGAATGTCTCTGCTGTGGGCTAGGCCTGAGAGTACAATGCAAGGGGTAGGAGCATCACACACGTCATTCTGGTGAGAGACACTGGCAGCCTCCATTACTAGGAAATAATGGTGCTAATTCTTCTACTGGGGCAAAGCACCAACTGTCCACAGAGGACCATGATTTTACTGGCTACAGTGGTGGCATGGGTAGGACACCAAGCAGCCTTTCATCTCTGTCGTTCCTAAGTTAAGTATAAGAGGAGGGAGCGAGCCTGTACATTGGTGCCAACGGCTGGGGGTATAGAGCTGTACCTGAATTGATGTTGCTTGTTGTTCCATTCCAAGATGCCCAGCAATCAGCTCTCCAGCCTTTCATCCCAGTTCAGTATTTCCCCTTCTCAAACCACTGTGCATGAAAGGGATTTATTTTTAATCAGAGGCCAGTGCTGGTTGCAGGGGTCTTTACTTTGTGACCTTCAATTCTGTTTCTAGGAGGAGACAGTGGGTTTCAGTACCTTCTTGCTGTGGCTGTCTCTGGGTCAGCCTTTCCCAGAACAGATGCCACTGATTCAGGAGGGCTTGCTGCCTCCCCTTTATTTAAGCTCTGGTTACACGGCTCCGCCAGGATCCGTTGCAGTTGTAAACCACGCTCAAAGGATGAGCAATTTAGGGTTTGGAGTCATTATGGACCAGCCCTGGAGACCTCATGCAATTGTTTTTCATCTCTTTTACACCCACAGTTTTGCCAGATTGGAGTTACTGCAGAACTCAGTGTTTCTGACTTGTATTTGAGTTGTGAAAGACACACAAAAGAAAGGAATTTGTGTTGTAAATTAGATTTCTCAGATTTCAGTGATTTGTCATGGAAATGTGGCTCAATCTATGCAGTCATAAAAACATTTAACATGTTCAGACTCTTCTCATGCTGTGAAGTTCCCTGAGGTGGCAGAGCGCAGTGACTGTAGGAGGTAAGGTTAATTTCAAATCAGCTGTGGCAGGAAAATGGCTTGGCACCCCAGCTGGGGAAGTATTAAACCTACCAAATGAGGATTAACCTAGGAACCAGACTAACCAAGTCCTAGTGATCTGTGTGAAAAGACTGGATTCTTGGCTCAAATTGTTTTCTACCCCTTCCAAAGTGTCCAAAAGGGTGTATGCTGCCTCTTGGTGCAGCTCTGGTCAGTGGGATGGCACCCAAGTACCTCCCTGCATGTGTTGTGCCCCCCCATAATCCAAAATGAAAACCATAATTCAGAGCTCATTCAATGGGGCTAATCTAAAAAGAATAGGACTGAAACCAGTAAGTGATGGTTTCTTAGGTTCGATTGCCTGTGTTGTAGCCAGGGGCTGAAATTTCAGCCAGCTCCTTGCAACTACCAGAAGTCACCTAAGAAAAGTGCAGGGGATGTGAGAAGCTTCCATGTTCCCAGGACTCCAGGTGCTCAGGTTTTAAGGAAACCACTAAATGTCCTGAGATGCCTGGAGAAAGACAGATTTGGCAATGCTGTTAGCCCTGTTTGCCGCACAAACCGGAATCTCTCCTTTCTCTTGTACTTCAGTGGAGGTTAGAGATGCACAGGCGCAGTGCCACAGGCGCTAAGTTCCTGAGCACTTCAGAGAGCCTTTTTCTTAGTGCTGCTGCCTTTGGGCATGTTTCACGTTTCACTTTTTGGGCTGCTGCCATACTCAAGCTCTCGATGAATCAAGAGCTGTACAGGAAATGACAGGACCACAGGGACCGTGCTCAGCATGCCAAAGAGACAGGTACTCTGGGACGGAGGAGCTGGGGACTCTACTGCCCTGCCTTGCCTTGCCTAACCCAGCTAGCCCCCAGTCAGCTGAAGCCACATCTCTGCATCTCTGTTTCCTTGCTGGGCATCTATCTAACAAGTGTAAGGGGTTTGCTCAGTGGGGCTTCTGGAAGGCAGCTGATAATCTTTATCTCTTTATTTCAGAGTTAGATCAGTACATGAAGAGGTTTGCGTTACACGCTTGGCTGCAGCTCTATGAGACTTGTTGACCCAGGAAGCTCCTCTCTTCCTTTTCGCAGGTTGAAAAAGCCGCAGTAGGGCTTTTCAGTCTGGAAATGCTGGTCAAGCAAGGAGCTCTGCATACCCCACTTAACAGGAAAGCAGTTCTTGCTCAGCAAGAGGGCAGCTGGCTGGCTGGCTGAGGTGAGGTGAGCTCTCCTGCGGATGGGAGAGCAGCAGGGCCAGCGCTGGGCTGCTCCCAAATGCAGCTGCGTGCCCAAGCGGCAGGGGCAGTGCCTTCCTGCGGCCAGCCTCAGCCCCAGGAGCCGCCTGGGCAGGGAGAGCAGGGCAGGGGAGTTCGGCTGCGGAGAGTAACATTTCTGCCTGTGCCTGACAGCATCCGTTGCCATGGCAATGTGTATTTGAGCCTGAGCCGAGCTGCATCTTCCCTGAAGTTGTGAATTGAGCTTAGCTTTATTTATTTAAAACCAACTATAACGAGTGATAGAAAGAGAAGAGACACGTTACAAATCCCTTTGCGCAGGCCATAGCCAAATGAGTCAGAGGCACTGCAGGCTTTAATCAGCCCACCTGACGTCAAACCTCTCCATCAGAGGAAAGTGCCGCCTGGAAATGTCAACATGCCCAAATGGAAAGGCCAGAAGGTAAATCTTTTCCTGTGCTCGCTCACCGAGTAGGAAAGAACAATTCAAATTCAGCCAGTTCCCCAGACGCATCTTAATAACAATCTGATTGCACCCTTTTCTTCTCCTGGTTCTCTCCCATCCCTGTCATTAGCTGCCTGGGGACAAGGCCCCTAGGTTTAAAGGATCTTTCTAATGCAGCATCAAACTCCGGATTGTGCAAGAACAAGGTGTTACCACCGGCAGCAACAATGGGCTTTGCAGGAAAACTCTGTCGTTGAAATGAGCTCTCCCACAAACACTCAGCTAACTGTACCATCATAGTGGTTCCCAGTTTCACAGGTGTGAATGCCCGGGGGTAAGAACAGCAGTTTAGCTGAGATCTACATCACTTGCAGACAGAAAGCTGGGATGAGGAAGAAAGCAGCGGGAATAAGACTGTGTTTGCCCAAGAAGGTGTCAGCCACCTCTGGGCAGGTCAACATCAGCCCTGAGAGATGGCCCCAGCAATGGGAAACAGTCATGGGCTGTCATGGACACACAGGGGAGTGTCCCACTGAGAAGAAAAACCCTCCTGCATCCTTCTTGCATCCTTTCTATCAGAGTTCAAACTTTGGGTGCCCACGATATAGACAAGGTGAGAAGGAGCCCCCAGGTTTGGATACAAGAAGCCCATTGTGTAGCATATATCATAATTAGGTGTGCAAAGGGGAGAGGGGTCAGTCAAGGGCACCTACAACTTTATGTGCCCCTTGGAGGAACATCAAGCTAGGAAGCCTAGGGAAACCATCCCTTCCCAGCACACTGGTGTTTGCCAGGGGTGACAAAGGGACACATGCAGACATCAGGGGACATGAGCATACAGAGAAGGAGGAAGGAAGGAAGAATGTAAGATGCAAACCACACGATTTAAAACCAGGGCGGCTTTCCAGTTCCTCCAAAGTGCTCCCCACACCCAGTGCTGTACAGCAGCCAACCTGGTGGGCTTCTGATCTTCCCAAATCACTTAACACTTCTCCCCCTTTTATTTTTGTCCTAAATGTAAGCATTTTGCTTTGGTGGCTGGTCCTGGCAATGTGCCCCAGACATTACACTGGGGTTGCTTTTGCTCTAGGAGATAGGTCTGTAATGAAGGTTTCCTCCGCTGTGTCTCTCTTTCCCCTGTAGTGAAAGTCTGTAATTACCAGTGAGGGGCGAGGCAGACAGCACTGAAACAATGTCATTTGAACTGGGGTGAGACATGCCTGAATTGCTGGGTTGTGCTTTTCTCCTCGGCAGGACTGGGCTGGTGGATCCGGCCCTTGCCTTTAACCCTTGGCAGGGCAGGGAATGCTGTGCGTACACACACCCCAACCAGCCTGCATGCACCAGAGCTGCCTGGCTCTGATCAGCGCAGGTCCTGCTGCACCTAACCAAGATGTGAGTGTCCAGCTTCTCCACCATGCTCGAGGGGTCAACGGGCACAAATCAGTGGGGATTGCCTCCTAGTCATCATGTGGGTAACTGGGCTTTTGGAGTTGACTCTGTATGGTTCACACAGTGTGTCAAAGCAGAGCTGTTGCAGTCTCCTTGCCTCAATTCAGCTAGTCCTGTTCCAGTGGCTCTTCAGCTCCTCCTGTACCAAAACTGTCTGCTTCCAGCTCCTTGATGCAAGGTATCTTTTTGAGGTAAAATTCAGTCAAATGGGGTGTGCAGCTATACAGCTCATCCTTCCTGGGAAAAGGTTTGAGTTCTAGAAAATTGTTAAGAGAAATGAGACAATACAGCTCCCTTGGCATTACTCTTAAGGTTGTCTGCGGTCCCATGAAGGCTGCCTGGGTCCCTTTTGCAAGCTGGCCTTGCCACCATGCAGGCTAGGAGCCTGTTAGATTAAATAGAAATTAGTGCATGGAAGCTGAGGCAGCCACCCTCCTCTGCTGTTCTGGAGCTTCAACCTTCACCTTAATTTCCTGAAGGGGAGGTATCTACAGTGTCTTCAAATGCTAGAAAACTGCTGTAAGGAGATGCTAGAGTTACTCTTTCTTCATTTAGTCACCCTCAAAGTTGTCTGGTTCTCCAGGGAGATTGCCAGCAAAAAAAAAAAAAAAAAGAAGGCAGAGGCTCTGCTTTGTCCGAAGTAGAGAGCAGGGAGGGCAGATTGTGTGTGTACAAGGCAATGAAACATGCTTAGCCCACCATGAACAAGTGAAAGAAGTACAAGGTGATTTTTATCCCCCTTTATCTATTACTTTCAAAGTGGTGAGTTTCAGTTCTCAGCTTTTGTTACAGTACCTGGTCACTATTTTGGGGCTTTGATTTCCTACGTAAGTAATCCTGCTGCAAGCAGCTCAGCCACATTCCCAGGAGGCTGAAGGGGTTCCATAGAGGGACACTGTTAGGGTCTGGTGTCTTGTATTTATGGCTGCCCTTTCCCTAGGTCTGACATTCCCCACTTTCCTGCCTGTCACTCCTTGATTGCAAGAGTTAGATTTAGATCTATCCAAGGACCCTAAGTTCACCTCAGAAAGTCTAATAGTCACAGCGCTGAGCTCTGTGGCTTGCCCTTCATTCTCCACAGAGCATTAGGGTGCTCACTGAAACCACAGCATTCATGGATCCTTGCCATATGGAATCATAGAATCCTTAGGGTAGGAAGAGACTCTTGGGGATCACNAGCTTCGTTGCCCTCCTCTGCACTCGCTCCAGCACCTCAAGATCTCTCTTGTGTTGAGGTGTGGCCTCACCAGTGCTGAGTACAGGGGGACAATCACCTCCCTACTTCTGCTGGTCACACTATTCTTTATGCAAGCCAGGATGCCATTGGCCTTCTTGGCCACCTGGGCACACTGCTGGCTCATGTTCAGCCGCCTGTCGACCAGCACCCCCAGGTCCTTTTCTGCCAGGCAGCTCCACCCACACTTCCCCAAGCCTGTAGAGATGCATGGGGTTGTTGTGGCCCAAGTGCAGGACCTGGCACTTGGCCTCGATGAAGCTCATACCATTAACATTGGCCCATCGATCCAATCTATCCAAGTCCCTCTGCAGAGCTTCCCTGCCCTCATGCAGATGAACACTCCCACCTCACTCGGTGTCATCTGCAAACTTACTGATGGTGCTCTCTATAACCTTATCAACATCATCAATAAAGACATTAAACAGAAATGGTCCCAATACTGAGCCCTGAGGAACACCACTTGTGACTGGCTGACAGCTGGATTTAACTCCATTGAGCTCCACTCTTTGGGACCATCCAGCTAGCCAGTGCTTGATCCAGCAGATCATACGCTTATCCAGGCCATGAGCAGCCAGCTTTTCCATGAGAATTGGGGGGGGGACATGCAATTAATATGGTCTTTACTTTCCCCTCTACTTCTTGAGCAAGAGTGGGAAGAAGAGCACACAAGTTGTGGAGTGATTTCCCCCAGCACAGGCACACATGTGTGTCTGCACCTTTCTTGAGTGCTCCAGCATGGCTCACACCTGTCTGGACTTGGTGGTTACCAGTGAGATGTGTCTTCTTGCAGCAGGCACTTGATTTGACACAGCACCAGTTCTGTGTAGCTGCGTGCAAAGCAACATGCAGAACACAACTCATTCCTTCTTTCAGCTGCGGCAGCAGATTTATGAACACTCTGGTTTCACAGGTGTGTTCCCCCTTCTCTGGTTTTAGCAGGGAGCTGAGATAGATGTGATTTCCTTGCAGGCTCCCCTCCCTCTCCCACTGCTGCTCACCGGCGGTGGGAGCAGGTGTGCTGGGTACCTGGCACAGGCACCTGTGAGGAAGGATGAAAAAGCAGCTGCAAGCTGGCTGGAGGGAAAAGTGTGAGAGAGAGTTTAAACCAGCCACTGGAAGGAAATCAAAAGGAAGCCAGATTTCCCAGATGAGGCAGGGCTGTGGAGCAGAGGGCAGAGAAAGGCTCCAGCATCTGCAAGTCCTTCCTTGAAAGCTACCTTTTACTAGAGGACATTTTGCTGGATTCCTCTCCTCCTGTCTTGACTTTTTCATGGGTTTTGAATTCTTCTCACAAAACCTAAATGAAGAAATCACAGCCTGAGTGTTGGATACATATCTACTTGTGCCATCTCACACGGCCTGACTCCTAAGGGACTGCCTAGGGACTGCTGTGCCTCTTCTTTGAACAAGGCTGAAAGCCCTCTTCCCATCCTCTCCTTGTTCTCAGTGAGACATTGGGAGCAGAGGGGACCTACAATGCGGCATCTCTGTGGCATAAAACAGTGAGCAAAACCACCCCTGAGCAATATACTGAGAGGTAGTCAAATCCAGAGAAAAAAATTGAGAGAAATAAAGGCAGGACTGCTATAAAGAGCTACTGAAGGGCCAAAGTCTGGAGACTGGAGCTCTAGAAAGCCTTTGTGGCTAGGAAGATGGCTTGTGGCAGAAACCAGCTGTTCCATCCATGTGAACACCAAAGCTGGAAAATTAAACAGGACAAACAGTATCTTTTGCCAGACTTGAAGTAAAAGCTCTGCTGTGGTGGTGGTTCTAATGAGCCAGCTTGACCCCCAAAGCAAGCACCTCTAATAGCTGGAATCATTCCCATACTGGCTCTCCAGGAAGCAAATGAGTGCAAACCCCAGGCAGATGACCTTTCCTGTAACATGGAGCAAACCAAAAATCACTGACGTAGGCAATTCACCCCACATTCCTCAAGAAACATTCATCCTCGATGAGTTTGTGAAACTTTGTGGCTCAGTCTCGGGGGCGGAAACAAAAGCTTCAGCTTTGCAGGCTACAGAATGTCTCAGGACACTGCCTGTGTGCTAAAGCCCGGGGGCTGCTTCCCCTTGTCTTGCACGTCTTGCTCACAACGGTGCAGGATGAAGGCAAAGCGAATACAAGGTGGCACGATGAGGGACTCGTGCCTGTCTCTCCGTGGGTATAAAGGCAGGCAGTGGCAGCAAGACCAAGCAGGATGGACCATGGGAGAGTGGGATCCTGTTCTTATGAGAACTGGGTTGATGATTCACTTCTCAGCACTGATAAAATGAGCTTGGTCATACATGTGCATTTGCAGTATCAAATATTGCGAGGCCAGGAAGACTTATCTACTGTCAGTTTGAGGCTTGTTCAATCTAAACATACTTGGTTTCTTTTTTTGGTTTCCTGCTGTGATCAGATTGCAAATAAATCTAAATATAACATCAGAGAAAATAAGGCTGAAGAGGCATTTTGGCAGTCGTGTGATTCAGCCCCTGCCCCGGGTTGCCTCCTGAGGAGCTGTATCTGTGTCCCAAGAGGTGGCTGCATCACTTGGTTTTAAAGATGCTTTGGTGAGGGTGACATTGCCACTTCCCAGGCCCCTCCAGTGTGGAACTGGAGAGCAATTCTTGCCTTCCTATTTCCTGCAGCTCTTTGAACAGCAAAAGACTGTTGGTGTGAGACTCTTCTCTTTAGACCAAAGAAGCCCAATTCCCTCAGTCCTTTTTTAGGGTCCTCTTTTTTCCTGTCATGGCCACTGCCCTCCTCTGGACCCAGCCCAGTTAGTCCCCGTTTTGCTGGAGGGGTGGCATTCCGGGTGGGCACGGCAGAAGGGGAACTTCCCATCTTAAAGGTTTTGTACAAGGATTCCTACAATTATATCCCAGTGTGGCATTTGCCTTTTCCACAGCCGTGTGACACTGCTGACACTGCTGAAGGGTTGCATCACTGTAGTGGCCAGGCCCTGCTGCAGCAGGGCTGCTCAGCCTGTCCTTTTCCCCCTCGCTGTGGGCATGCCCTGCCAGCTGCAGCAGCACATCTGAGTCTTGTGGAATTGCAATCACCTCCCTTCACTCCCTCAACACTGTCTCTGTCCTCAGGTCTCCTTTGCAGCACAAAACTGCTCACCTGGGGAAACACCTCTCCTTTTTGGTTCCAGAGAGTCAGCAGTGATACTCTCTGAACACAGAGTTTGCATTGCCTGTAGTGGACTGCACTCGCGTCTGATGTGGGGGAAAGGACCATTTCCTAGCTCTACACAAATGCTAGGGATGGGGGTCCCTATCAGAGCTCTCCAGGATGGGACAGAGCAGCTTTGCAAGGCAGTACTGAAAAAGGGAGGTTTGTTACAATCCTTCTTGCCTGCAGAGGTGCAGCAGCAATAGACAGAGGAGCTGATGCTGGGGAAGTTATGTTCAGTAGCAGAAGTATTAAATAGAAGCAGATTCTCAGAGCAGGCAATTTCATCTTTTTTTTCCAAGCTATTCTGATCTTCTAGATGGGCTTCACAATCCCTATCTGAATGTGCCAAAGCATTTTTCCTTCAGAGTGCAGACTAACAAGTGAGGCTTACTTTGCTTGACCTTTTCTGATGACACTGCCACCCATGCTGTGCAAACAGTCACTGGAGCTGACACCATCTCAGCTTCCTCAGCCTGGCGCTGAGGATAAATACAGCGTGTGTCCTGAGAAGAGGCTTCCTTGTGTTAGCTTGGGCAAGGCACTGAACCAGAAACTCTTGGTTCCATTGGTGAGCCTCTGCAGTTAGGGAAGTGATATCCGTGTTTGGTTAAGTGGTGGGAGGTGGAAGCTGCCCCTGTTGTGGCTCTGCCTGTGTTCTGCAACCCTGGGCTGTCACCCCATTGCTATCACAGGGCTTGGTCCTTCTGCCCCTTGCAGCTGAGAACCCCACTGACTGGGATGTTAAAGGAAAGATGCCTTTCCACATGCTTGGAGATAGAGGTTTGCTTCTTGATGAAGGGTCTGGGCATATTTCTTCTCCTCATTTTATGGCAGCAAAAGTTTCTGTGTTCTCCCCTTTAAACCCTTTAAACCCACTGGCACTCACATTAACAAAGAGGTTTCTTTACCATTAAGGAAGGAGGAGCAGCATTATTTCCCCAGCACAACTCCATCCTGCCTGAATTGATGTCTCTGACCCTTTTACCCAAGGGCTCTTTACACTTGACTGAAACGTAAGGTAAAAGTAAATGTAACTGAAAGGGCTCATTGTGTGTGCAAGTATAAAGGCTTTTGTGTGCCGGAGGTAGTGTGTGGTTGCTTGTGCTGTGAGTAGCCAAGGAGTGTCTTGGGTTGTGCTGTTAGTCCCGAGACTTGTGGTGAGCGTAGAGCAAGAGCCTGTGATGGTCGTGTGGATGGAAACCCAGTGCCTGGCTCAAGCACAGGCTCCAGTCAGCCTCAAATCTGAACTTCCCCACCATGACCCTCATTGCTAGCAACTTTCAGCTAGGTTTCTTCGAGGAGAGACACACTGCTGTCTTTGGGTTGTTTTCTCCATATGCCTGTGACCAAGAAAACCATTGCCAGGGGCTGTGACTCCAGTTCATTCTCTGTGGAGCCATGAAAGCAAGGACAAATTAATCAAACATTAGGGGTCCTTCAACAGGTGTATTATAAGCAGTTTTCCTGAGTGTTGATTGGAGCAAGGATCAGAGAGGACAGGGATCCATAATCCTATTTATCTGAAGCCATATAATCTTCCTGAAGCTCTTTAATGGTGCCCAACTCTTTAATTACAGAGCAGCCACTTGAGCTGCAGCAGCCAGGCCTCCCTGCAAGCCCGCTGCGGATGGAGCAGGGGCTCTCTCCCTGCCAGCCCGCCAGCTTGTAGCTCCCCTTCGGGCGCCAACCCCTCTTAAGACCCGTCTGTCCCGGCTCTGCTCCCCGAGGGGTTCTGCCGGCAGGGACCTCCGCCGAAGGGAGGCTTGGTTCGGTTCATCAAAGTCAAATCGCTCTGCCGGGGATCACTATCACCCTCGGGCCCTCTCGGCCTCGTCCATCCCCGACGGTGCTGGGGGACGCGGGTGGCCTCGGCGGTGCGCGGAGCTGCCCGGGAGGCGGGTGCGCTGCCCGCCGCCGCCG